>ML433716.1:16897-59548 GCA_005239525.1 Nicotiana knightiana | reverse complement strand
CAGCAGATCTACCTCGTGTCTCCGTGCGAATAATGTCAGCTACTACTTTCACCTAACTCTGACCTGTACCTGGATCTGCACAAAAGAGTGCAGACTGTAGTATCAATACAACCGACCACATGTACTGAGTAAGTGCCGAGTCTAACCTCGACGAAGTAGTGACGAGGCTACGGCGGGGCATTAAAAATGTAACCTGTGAACAATATATAATAAAGCAATATGGAAATAATAACAATAACCTAAATAACCAGTAACTTGCAACAGTAAATAAAAACAACTCAGATAACTCTTTTCAGATATCAACTATAATCAGCTCCTCAAACTTCCCAAGTTTCAATTTAAATCACAGTACAAAATCGGAGTGTGAAAACCTTTTTAATAAAATCGGAGTTTTTCTAAAATCCTTGTTTTTGAAAATCAATAAAACATAAATATTCACCCTTATCTCTCCTTGTTGCNCGAGCCCGAATATGCAATTAGTTTCGAAATTCGACCTCAATTCGAGGTAAAGATTCGATTTTTACAAAACTCCTTAATTCTACCCAAACCCTCAATTTTTACCATGAAAACTCTTGATTTTGATTTAAAAGTGATGAAAAACATTGGAAAATTAAAAAGAGTAGAGTTTAGAATTGATTACCAACACTTTTGGGATGAACTTTGGTGAAGAAAATCGTCTCTAGGGATTGGTAGTTCGAAAATAGGTGAAAAATAGGTTCTGCCCATTTTTTAAAAGCTAATTTATATAGTTGGGTGATAACTTGGATTTTTGCCTCGTTTTTCGTTCCCTTATACATGAATTTTGGATATAACGGTACACAAAGTGGCCCCGAAAGCTTATACTTTGTGCTTGTTGCAGGATTGAACGAGAAATTAAGACACTCAGTCTAAAATATGCTCAAAACAGGAGTGAATCCGGCACAAGGATCAAACACAACAAAGATGATCAAGCAAAAGGCCACCGCGGCCGCGGTCTTCATTTCGCAGCCCGCAGTGGCATTCCAGTGAGGGTGAAGACACTGCAAGTTTTCACCGCAGCCGCAGTCCTCAATTCGCGGTCTGCGGTGGCATTCCAGTGAGGTTGAAAATAAGGCAAGTTTCCACCGCAGCCGCGGTCCTCATTTCGCGGTCCGCGGTGGCATTCAATTGAAGATTGAACACAAGGCAAGTTTCCACCGCGGCCGCGGTCCTCGTTTTGCGGTCCGCGGTGGCATCCAGTAAGGGTGCAGGCCATGAAAATTCTCACCGCAATCCGTGGTCCTTATTTTGCGGTCCGCGGTCGAACCTTACCAGCAGCTCAGCAGCCTCACTATTTTCGCGGAGCGCGGTCGTGTTTTCGCGATTCGCGGTGATCCCGCAGGGGCATTTTTGTCCGAAAATTTGGCAGACTATAAATAGACTATTTTGTAATTTCTTTAAATATCTTGTAATTTCTGAAGTAGAGAGCACGTGAATATTTTAGGGTTTTCATCTTTCTAGCTTTGTTCTTGCATTTTTAACATTGAAACTTCAATTTCATTGTTAAGAATCAATTAAATGGGTTCTTCTTCTTCTCTATCATTGTTTTCATCTTTGATTATGAGTAGCTAGACCCATTAGCTAGGGTTGTGGCTCAACCCTAGTGTGGGTATGTAATGGGTTTTTGAAATTAAGGTTGGGAAATTAATGGGTGTTGGCTATTTAGGCTAATTCAAGATTTTTATTGCCATAATTAGTGGTTGCAAACACTAATTAGTCTTTTCATGACTTGGGTATTTCTTGAGAACGAAGTCTTGAGTCTAGAAATTAGCCTAATAGGAAATTAGGGCATTATCAAGAGATTGGTAATCCCAATCAATTGGGTTAAACCCAGAAATGGTAAAACCTTACTTGAGCCCTAATTAACGGGTTAAACCTCGAGAGAGTAATACCCCACCTAAGCCTTAAGTGATTTATTAATTGACACCCAATTGGCCTCGAGAGGGGCAATTAGGGTAAAATCACTCAAACTACCAAGAGGTATAGAGTGAGCACCTTCGTTCATTGGTTATAGTTGTATCCCTAACCAATTCTCCGACCTTAGAATTGAACCCCATTGTGTATCCACCTAGGCAAAGGTCACAACCCTAGTGCCTTTATCAATATCAGAAAACAACAACAAAAACAAACTAGTCAGTAATTAGCTTACAAACAATAGAGTACACTTAGCTTAGTTCAATACCAACGAATGTTTAGAAGTGCAATTAGAAACACTCGACCCCTTTAGTTCACTTAAACACTCACCCCCATTATAGACTCCCTGTGGATTCGATCCCGACCATTCGGGTAAAAGCTACACGATCCTTACCTTCCTACTTATATAGTAGTATGGGTGAGGCGTGATCACTTTTTGGCGATGTTGCCGGGGAACTCTAACGGTGTGACTATCTTTGTGACTAGAGCATAGTGTGTTTTTCTTTCCTTCTATTTTTAAGTTCCTTGTTTTGTTTACTTAGGTACAATGGCTGATCTGCTAGGAAATGTGATTCCGGGGGAGGAGGTTTATGACAACCAAGAAGATGAAATTAATCAAATTCCTCCACAAAGAAGGGGCCGACAGGCCAATATACAAGATGATGTCCCAGAACCTCCCCCACCTCTAGATCCTAGAGCTGCCCCTCGGGTCCTTCCAAACGAGGGGTACGCTAGTGCCATAGTCCCGCCAAGGATTCGAGCGGGGAACTTCCAAATCACAAATGTGATTCTCACTCTCCTAGAGCAAAGAGGATACTTTACCGGAGTTGCACACCAGAATGCCTATAAGCATCTCAAAGGCTTTGTGGATACCTGTTAAGAGAGTAGCAAACTAATGTGTCGGAGGACACATTACGGTTACGGTTTTTCCCGTTCTCACTTCGGGGAAAGGCATTGGATTGGCTTGAGCGTCTCCCAAACCATTCTATATCCACTTGGGACGAGCTCGCGGATAAATTTACTGCAAAGTTCTTTTCCCCAAGCCACATGGCGGCCCTTCGAGATGAGATTTTGGCATTCAAACAAGAGCCAAACGAGCCACTACATGAAATATGGGAAAGCTATAGAACCATGGTCAAGGAGTGTTCGAACAATGACATGACCGAGGCTATGATACAACAAACCTTTCTACCGGGGAATCAACACGGTAAATCAATGTGTGGTCAACCAATTGGCCGGTGGTAATTTTACGAAGTTGACATACCCGGAGGCATGTGAGATTCTTGATGAAATGGCCGACACATCTTCGGCTTGGGAAAGTAGAGCAAATGTGCCTCAAGGGAAAACTGGTGTGAATAGTCTCCACAAGGAACTCCAAGAACAAGGGCAAGCATTTGCCGAGCTCACAACAACCATGAACCAACTTGCTAAAGCCCAACTCCAAAAATTACAAGGGCCGAAGCAAGTGAATGCTATGGAAGGAGTGCATATGCAAGGAAACAAAAGGAGACCCCGGGGCCATGTTAGGCAAAATCATGGTGATCAAGGTGATCAAGGGCCGATTGGTCATGAACAAGATGAAATTATGATGACCAAGATGAGAATGTTATGTATTCAAAAAACTACCAAGGGCAAGGTAATACTCAAATTTGGGGGAATCAAAGGCCACGAAACTAGAACAATAACAATGCTAGGAATTGGAGCAATACCAATGATCATCAATGGAACAACAATAATGACCGACAATGGGGGAACAACAACGAAGGAAATTGGAATGGAAGAAATAACAACAACAATTAGGGAGGCGAAGGTAGTCGGGGGTCGGGTTTTCAAAGTCCCCCGATGTACCAACAACAAAGCAACCCCCCTCCATATCAATCTCATGGACAAAGTTCTTCAATCTCGGAGATGAGTCGGATAGAAAACATGTTCAAACATATGATGGAGAGAAATGCAGAATACGATGCCCAGATATCCTCTCACACTACTTCTATCTGAAATCTTGAAGTATAAATGGGCCAGATTTCACTTGCCTTAAACACACGCCCGAAGGGTGCACTACCGAGTGATACGGTAGTGAACCCCAAGGGTGGGAACAACAACAACATCGGTCATGCCATGGAGGTGACTACTCGGAGTGGAAAAGGTGGCGAAGCAAGTACTTCGGGGCCAAAGACGGTTGTTGTCAATGATGAAATTGTACCCCAAGATGAGTTACCAGTTGATGTGGAACAAGCAATGGATGAGCCAATTGAAGGTGAGGTGAGAATTTACATACATGAAAATGGGGAAGATTTGGGTAGAAATGTGAACCCGTCTAGGGAGCACATAATTGACATGCCGGAACCGGTGGCCCCAAAGGCACCATTGCCTAGGCCACCTCCTCCCTATCCTCAGAGATTGGCAAAACAGAAGCAAGAGACCCAGTTTAAAAATTTCTTTGATAGATTCTCACCATAAATGTTCCATTGGTTGAGGGCTTGGAGCAAATGCCAGGATACGCTAAGTTCATGAAGGACTTGGTGACTAAAAAGTGGTCCATGGAGTGTGAGACCATTAAGATAACTCACCAAGTGTTTGTTATTGTTCACTCCATGGCACAAAAACTTGAAGATCCGGGTGCCTTCACTATTCCTTGCACGATTGGGAGTGCAGACTTTGCAAAAGCCCTGTGTGATCTTGGGGCAAGCATAAATTTGATGCCATATTCTGTGTTCAAGACTTTGGGTATCAGACAACCTAGGACGACCTCTATGCGCTTGCAAATGGCGAATAGATCAATGAAGAGGCCCGTAGGTATTATTGATGATGTCTTAGTGAGAGTGGACAAGTTCATATTGCCGGCAAATTTTGTTATCCTCGATTGTGAGGTCCCTATTATCTTGGGGAGGCCTTTCCTTGCCACCGGGAAGGCCTTGGTCGATGTTGAAGCTGGAGAACTACATTCAGAGTAGGTGATGAAAACGTGGTCTTCCATGTATGCAAATCTATGAAGCATCCCAACAACACTGAAGTTTTCTCTTTTATGGACCTCGTGTCCGAGGTTATTATTGACGATGCCAGTGTTATGGTCCATGTTGATGATCCTGTAGAGTTGGCCTTGTTGAATCACGAGGACTCAATGTTAGATGGTGTTCTTGAGAGCACCCATGCCCTTCAAGGCATGGGGTCTTATTCTTATGCTCCCAGAAAATTGTCCTTGGACTTGGAGAACAGGAAGACCCCACCAACAAAGACATCCATCGAAGAACCTCCGAATCTGGAGTTGAAGCCACTTCCTTCCCACCTAAGGTATGAATACCTTGGTCCCTCTTGTACTTTACCAGCTATTCTTTCCTCTTGCCTAACCCAAATGCAGGTTGACTCAACTTTAAAAGTGCTAAGGAGGAGGAAGAAAGCAATCGGTTGGACCTTGGCGGATATTCAGGGTATTAGCCCCGCCTTTTGCATGCATAAGATCATATTGGATGATGGAGACAAACCCTCCGTGGAAAGTCAAAGAAGACTCAATGAAGCTATGCAAGAGGTGGTGAAGAAGGAGATTATAAAATGGCTTGACGCGGGTGTTGTCTATCCAATTTCGGATAGCACTTGGACTTCTCCGGTCCAATGCGTTCCGAAAAAGGGTGGATTGACAGTGATAAAAAATGATAGAAATGAGCTCGTTCCTACAAGGACGGTTACCGGATGGCGGGTGTGCATGGACTAACCGCAAGCTCAACATGGTAACCCGCAAAGACCATTTTCCTCTACCATTCCTGGATCAAATGTTGGATAGGCTAGCAGGCCGGGCCTTTTATTGTTTCCTTGACGGGTATTCTGGATATAATCAAATTTTGATTGCCCCGGAGGATCAAGAGAAGACTACCTTTACTTGCCCATATGGCACTTTTGCCTTTGCTCGCATGTCATTCGGACTCTGTAATGGCCCGGCTACTTTCCAAAGATGTATGATGGCAATCTTCACCGACATGGTGGAGGACTTTCTGGAAGTATTGATGGACGACTTTAGTGTCGTCGGGGATTCTTTCGACGGATATTTGGGTCATCTTGATAGAGTCCTTGCTCGGTGTGAAGAAACAAATTTGGTCTTGAATTGGGAAAATGCCACTCTATGGTGGAGGAAGGAATCGGTGTGGGCCATAAGATTTCAAAGAATGGCATTGAGGTTGATAAGGCAAATATCGAGGTTATTTCAAAGTTGCCACCACCTATTTCAGTGAGAGGAGTCCGTAGCTTTCTTGGCCATGCCGGTTTTTACCGGCGGTTTATCAAAGATTTCTCTAAGGTGGTGAATCCATTATGCAAGCTGTTAGAGAAGGATGCCAAATTCAATTTTGATGAGCAGTGTATGCAAGCTTTTGAACTCTTAAAACACAAGCTCACTACCACTCCCATCATCACGGTACCGGATTGGAGTGCCCCATTTGAGCTTATGTGTGATGCAAGTGATGTTGTTGTGGGTGTTGCGCTTGGGCAAAGGGTGAACAAAGTGTTTCATCCAATCTACTATGCCAGCAAGACAATGAATTCTGCTCAAATGAACTACACAGTCACGGAGAAGGAGCTTCTAGCTATAGTCTTTGCCATGGAAAAATTTCGCCCTTATTTGATGGGTGCCAAGGTCATAGTTCACACTGACCATGCAGCACTCCGGTACCTCATGACCAAGAAGGATTCCAAGGCAAGACTTATGAGATGGGTGTTGTTATTACAAGAGTTTGATTTAGATATCGTGGACCGAAAAGGGAGTGAGAATCAAGTAGCCGATCATTTTTCCCAGTTGGAGGAGCAAGGACGTCCTTGTGACGGACTTGAGATCAATGATAGTTTTTCGGATGAACAACTCCCTTCAATGCCAATGCTAGAGATGCCCTGGTTCGCGAATATCGCTAATTTCCTCGTCACCGAAGTTGTCCCTTGTGAGCTCTCTTCTAACCAAAGGAAGAAGCTTCGAAGGGATAGCTTGGATTTCTATTGGGACGAGCCTTATTTATTCAAGATTTGCACCGATGGGGTGATCCGGCGATGTGTACCAGAAGAAGAGCAACTAGCTATCCTTGAGTCTTGCCACTCCTCACCGTATGGTGGTCATCACGGAGGGGTGAGAACTGCTTCTAAAGTGCTTAGTTGTGGGTTCTTTTGGCCCACTTTGTATAGGGATGCTAGTGACCTAGTGAAGAGGTGTGATGAATGTCAAAGAGCCGGGGGAATTTCTGAGAAGGATGAGATGCCTTTAAATTCGATTCTTGAGGTAGATATCTTTGATGTTTGGGGCATCGACTTCATGGGGCCGTTCGTGAGTTCATGTGGGAACACGTACATCTTGGTTGTTGTTGATTATGTGTCAAAGTGGGTGGAGGCCGTGGCCTTACCAAATAATGAAGCACGGAGTGTGATAGACTTTCTCAAGAAGAACATCTTTACTAGGTTTGGCACTCCACGAGCCATCATCAGTGACGGGGAGTCACATTTTTGCAACAAAGCCTTCGACTCCTTGCTTTCCAAGTATGGGGTCAATCATAAAATCACTACCCTGTACCACCCTCAGGCTAGTGTCCAAGTTAAAGTGTCTAACAGAGAGATAAAGAGCATATTATCCAAAACGGTCAATGCCAATAGGACCGACTGGGCCAAGAAATTAGATGATGCTTTTTGGGCTTACCGGACCGCCTACAAGACACCAATTGGGATGTCCCCATATTGCTTGGTCTTCGGCAAAGCATGCCACCTTCCGGTGGAATTGGAGTACAAGGCTATGTGGGCCTTGAAAAGGTTGAATTTGGAATGGGATGTAGCTGCAAATCTTCGAGTGGAGCAATTGAATGAGTTGGATGAGTTTAGATTCCATGTGTACTCCAACTCGTCCTTGTATAAGGACAAAATAAAGTACCTACATGACAAATATTCTTGACGTAAAGAGTTCAAGGTTGGTGATTTGGCCTTATTGTTCAATTCTCGGTTGAGGCTATTCCCGGGAAAACTCAAGTCAAAGTGTAGTGGGCCTTTTGAAGTGGTATTTGTTACTCCATTTGGGGCTCTTGACCTCAAGAACAAAAGTGGTGAAGTGTTCAGAGTAAATGGTCACCGGGTAAAGCACTATCTTGGCAAAGTCGATGACAGCCACGTGGTGGCACTTCTTTATCTCAAATGATCCCGGTAACATGCGTCGTGCCGCGACGTTAAATCAGGCGCTTCTTGGGAGGCAACCCATGTGTCTTTATTTTTGTTTTCTTTGTTTTTCTTGGTAGAATAGGTTTCACTGTTACACTAACTGGTTTTTGAATGTGTAGGATGATTTTGACACAGGAAATTTGGCTAAGTGTAGAAACAGAACCTTACTGGAATTTGCATCACGGCCGCGGTTGTCTTTTTGCGGTCCGCGAAGTCCAATGGCTGCAACAATAGTTCACTGGAATTTTCTTCACGGTGCGAAGCCCATTTAGTTGAAGGATGCCTTTCTGAGCCTAACTCACCGCGGCCGCGGTTGATTTTTCGCGGACCGCGATGAGCTTTTGCCTGAGCCATGAACAACCGAATGACCACGGACCGTTGTAGATTTTTTGCGGTCCGCGGTAGGTAAGAGGGATGGACCCCAGCTCTTATCTATAAATAGGCCACTAGGGTTTAATTTCCTACTTTACGCGCTGTAACTATTCAAATCTTCCTTGGACTGTGTCTTACTCCTGCATTCTCTGAACCTCATTGCTCTCATCCAAACTAACATCCAAGCATCTAGTAAGTGTAATTGTGCTTAATTAACTTCTTAATTTCTTCATTTTCTTTATTTTCATCTTCTTTTTCATAATTTTTCACTTTTTAGGCCTTGAAAATGTTAGGGTTAGTCCAAATAGGTTCATCTTAGTCCCTTGGAATACAATTACACTGATTAATCATGTAGGGCTTACCTAAATGAACACTTTAGCGTAGAAAAGGTAAAAACTGGAAACCCTAGGTAGAAACCCAAAATGCTTTTTCGCGGACCGCGGTCAACTTTTCGCGGTCTGCGGTCCCTGTTATCCAGAACTGATACTTCACTAGATCTTGCTATGCGTCCGCAGTCAGTTTTTCGCGGTCTGCGATACGAATATCCAGAGAACCATGTCCATCAGAGGGTCCCCATCGCGGTCCGCGGTTGATTTTCGTTGTCTGTGGTGGCCTATAAGCAGTGTAAATTAGTCTTCAATGTTAATTAAGTGTCTGTACAAAAATGCTCTGGGAACTAACTTTGTACACCTATGTTTACTTTGCAGACAATGGTGTTATCTCGAGGAGGTGGTCGTAAACAAACTGGTTGAGGTGAATCTCAAAGGGGGAGAGGCCCGGGTGCACCCAGGCTACCGTCCAAAGTTTCAATTACTCCTCAGTCATCCCGATGGCCTACTCGGGCTAGAGACTCCCCTACTTCACCATCGGGGAGTGAGTATGCTCCGTCAGAGGAGGCCTTATCACAGTCATCTCCATTGGACCCTCTCTCATCTCTCCCGGCCCCAGAACGGGCAGCTTTCCCAGCTAAATCTGCCTCCATCGCACACTCATACTCCTTATCTGGGGATAATTCAAGTGATAGCAAGGGGGATGAGTAGGTGGTTGAAGGGGTCGAGCGCACTCGGAATCCGGATGCTTGGAAAGATCGTTTTCACAGGTTCAGGGAATTGTGGACTATACTGTCACTTCTTCCGGAGCGTACCTTTTCACTTAAAGAGTTGTCTACCTACAACCCCAACGTGAAGCAGCAGTTTTGAGACAGAAAAGGGTGGTCTTACTTCAATGAGCATCTCCCGGATGCAAATGAGCACATAGTGAAAGAGTTCTACACAAATTTGCTATTTCTTTCAAAGGACTCAAAGGCATCCCAAGTCCGCAATCTCACAGTGCCTTTTGATGGAATTTCACTCAATGACTATTTGGAGATGGATGATGTAGATGATTCTTTGTACCGGTAGAAACTGGCAGAAAAGGATGCTGCTAGAAATTGGCTGGCTTTACACTTGGCTAAGCCCGGGAAAACTCCGGAGTGGCTGATTGCTGGGAAGACTATCACCAGGAAGACCCTTAACTTTGAAGCAAAAGGGTGGGAAACTTTTGCATGTAGCAGGCTAGACCCGACACATCATGACCAGACCCTCCCCCTCAGTCGGGCTGTGTTGGTTGCATCTATCATGGCTGGGTACCACATCAATGTGGGGAATGTGATGTCTGAGGTCATTATCTGGATTGTCAGCACAGGTGATACTTCTTACCCTTTTCCTCATTATCTGACAATGTACTGTGAAGACCAAGAGGTCACCAAGAAGCGCTTCGACACTAAAGTCAAGCCCAAAGCGCCCTTTTCTTGGTATGATTTGAAGGATGAGGACAACCCTAAAAAGAAGTCAAAGGGTAAGTCTGTTGCCTCCACTAGCCAGTCTAAAGAGCCAGTGGTGGGGGTGGAACCTTCCTTTCCCGAGCCAGCCATTCCAGAGGAGGCTCCAGGCCCGTCAACCTCCACCGGCACTGACATTCCCTCCACCAAAGCATATCCCATGACTGCTCACCGGCTGAACCTAACACTGACAAGCCTCAACAATTGGATGCAGTCAACTACTACAAAGTTGACTGCAATCTCTACAGCATGTGGCAGCCTCAGTTGCTCCTCCCCCACCACAGGTCCCACAGTCCGTTGAGGACACTCTGAAATAAATTTTGGAAAACCAGAAGAAAATCCTGGACGCGGTGGGTGCACATGAGAGTGCATTGACAAAGCTGGCCAAAGAAACAAAGAAGTTGAGGAAGACTCGGGCGCCAAAGGAGGAGGTGGCTAAGTTGATAAAGGAGGTGGAAAAGCTAAATGGTGATCATATTCCTTTGGAGATGCTACTAGCAGACCCTATAGAGTCGCAGCCACAGCAGCAAACAGGGCATCAGTCAGTGCGGGAGGAGGATCCAGTGAGGCTATGCCATTGAAGAATGGGGAGGTTATGCCCCGTGCTCAGGACATCAGACTTGTACTGGTAGACCCTCCCACAGAGCAGACTCAAGCACAAAGCCAGGAGGCCCAGACCACCGAAGCTCCATCACAGGCAGTAGCAGACCCAGCTCCTTCACAGCCACAGCCAGCATCAGATCCAGCTCCTTCATAGTCCCAGTCTCAAGCAGATCCTATCCCCTCACAGACACAACAACAGGGACCACAGCAGGCCAAGGGCCAATAGGGAGTTTTCTTTACCCTCTCTCTCCCATATTTTGTGCACTATTTTTGTTACATAGCATTGAGGACAATGTTATCTCTTAGTTGGGGGAGTGGCCCTATAGGCATTTGATTTTAGTTACATTGGGTTGTATAATGCAAACAATATTTTCTTTCTTCTTCTTTATGTTATTTTCCATTTTGGTATGTATAAGTTAACTATCCATTGTAAATATTCATCCCCTATGTATATTCATCTAATTCCCCTAGTGTACATATTCATTCTATCCCGCACACTTTACTTTACTCATTTTTTCTATTTTATAGCTTCTTATTTTTCTTTCATAGCTTCTTGTTTGGTTTTCGCGTGAGCAAAAAGCCTTTGGTTTTCTTAACGTATCGGTTCTTTCCAAAGGTGGAATTTGTGTGAACCAGGTGGCTCTTCCCAAGGATGGACGGTGTGACAACCTTCTTAAGGGTTTGAGTTTGTCTCAAAGAAAGCTTCACTTGGGCCAAACACAGTTGCCTTTGATCCCATGGTCAAAGACAAACCGTTGTGTTTAGGATGGTGATAGTGACGATCTTGAGACTCTTGTGTTGGCCGATAATCATCGGGTGGTTCTTCGGGACCATTTTTTGTTACTCAAAACACGACTAAGGTCATTGTGGGCCCTCGACTCGGTTTCTGTATCAATCCTTTAGCTGTGAGTGGTGAGAGATTCGTAACTGTAAGTCCAATTTCTGTGCCACTAGTCTAGAACTTGCCCTAAGTGTTGTCTAGGCAAAATTCTAGGTGTAATTTGACTTGAGAAGTGATTATAGGCTTTCCTTGGCTTGAACAAAGAATTGAACACTTCCATGACCTTCCAAAAGACATATTCCCTAGTCAACCCTTTTGAGCCTTAAGTCCTTTCTTTCAAAAAACCAAGTTACAAGCCTTCAACCATTCTTTTACCCTCTCTTGGCACCCGATATTTTCTTGGCGCTAGGCAAAAAGCATGAGTTTGGGGGAGAGATGAGGGATGTGATGAAGTGAAAAAGAAGGCACAAAAGAAAGAAAAGAGAAAAGTCAATGAAAAAGAATGAAAAGAAAAGAATGAAAAGAAAAGAATGAACAAAAAGAAGAGATAAAGAGAATTGATGAAAAAGTGATGCCAAAAGTTTGGAAAGCATAAGAAGAAGATGGAATTGATGAGAAAGTGTCTCTCCAACCCTACAAAAGATAAAAGGACTCAAAGAGTCAAGAAAAAATGTGAGAACGATTAAAAATTAAGTGCTTAAGGAAAGACAAGATTCACTCTGACCAAATACTTCCTAGCCTTAACCAAAAGCCTTCATCATGATTCCACAAAAGCCCTATATGATCTCAGGTTGAGTGAAACCTGCATTAGTGGTGATTTACACAAAGGGAAAGCCTATGGTACTTTGAGCCGAACTTGGGACTTTTTCCTTGATGAGAGATGAGCGATTCCCCATACTCCTCATTCTGAGTGTCATTATTCTAAAGGTGAGGTGCTTAGGGAAAGTAACGGAATAAGAGTCTGGGATCCACACTGACCGAGGTAGCAGTTAGAATTTCACTGATGAGTTGGATCAACCCTTGAAGCTCTTGTATCACACTTGAAACTACGGTTTTGAAAATTTCAAGCGTTGTCAATGATTCATTTGCATTAGGGGCTATGGTTAGTCCCAAATGATTCTAGTTGAGGTCACCATTAGTTCAGACGATTTTTCGTGAAATCTATCATAGGGGTGGGGCTTATTTTGTTTGCTTGAGGACAAACAAGAGCTTAAGTTTGGGGGAGTTGATAACTTGGATTTTTGCCTCGTTTTCCATTCCCTTATACATGAATTTTGGATATAACGGTACACAAAGTGGCCCCGAAAGCTTATACGTTGTGCTTATTGCAGGATTGAACTAGAAATGAAGACACTCAGTCTAAAATATGCTCAAAATAGGAGTGAATCCGGCACAAGGATCAAACACAACAAATATGATCAAGCAAAAGGCCACCGCGGCCGCGGTCTTCATTTCGTGGTCCGCGGTGGCATTCCAGTGAGGGTGAAGACACTGCACGTTTCCACCGCGGCCACGGTCCTCATTTCGCGGTCCGCGGCGGCATTCCAGTGAGGTTGAAAATAAGGCAAGTTTCCACTGTGGCCGCGGTCCTCATTTCATGGTCCGCGGTGGTATTCCATTGAAGATTGAACAGAAGGTAAGTTTCCACCGCGGCCGCGGTCCTCGTTTCGCGTCCGCGTTGGCATTCCAGTAAGGGTGCAGGTCATGAAAATTCTCACCGCGGTCCACGACCAAACCGTACCAGCATCTCAGCAGCCTCATTATTTTCGAGGACCGCGGTCGTGTTTTCGCGGTTCGCGGTGGTCCCATAGGGGATTTTTGTCCGAAAATTTGGCAGACTATAAATAGACTATATTGTAATTTCTTTATATATCTTGTAATTTCTGAAGTAGAGAGCACGTGAATATTGGGGTTTTCATCTTTCTAGCTCTGTTCATGCATGTTTAACATTGAAACTTCAATTTCATTGTTAAGAATCAATTAAATGGGTTATTCTTCTTCTCTATCATTGTTTTCATCTTTGATTATGAGTAGCTAGACTCATTAGATAGGGTTGTGGCTCAACCCTAGTGTGGGTATGTAATGGGTTTTTGAAATTAAGGTTGGGAAATTAATGGGTGTTGGCTAATTAGGCTAATTCAAGGTTTTTATTGCCATAATTAGTGGTTGCAAACACTGATTAGTCTTTTCATGACTTGGGTCTTTCTTGAGAAAGAAGACTTGAGTCTAGAAATTAGCTAATAGGATATTAGAGCATTATCAATAGATTGGTAGTCCCAATCAATTGGGTTAAACCCAGAAATGGTAAAATCCTACTTGAGCCCTAATTAACGGGTTAAACCTTGAGAGAGTAATACCCCACCTAAGCCTTAAGTGCTTGATTAGTTGACACCCAATTGTCCTCGAGAGGGGAAATTAGGGTAAAATCACTCAAACTACCGATAGGTATAGAGTGAGCACCTTCATGCATTGGTTAGAGTTGTATCCCTAACCAATTCCTCGACCTTAGAATTGAACCCCGTTGTGTGTCCACCTAGGCAAAGGTCACGACCCTAGTGCCTTTATCAACATCAGAAAACAACAACAAAAACAAATTAGTCAGTAATTAGCTTACAAACAATAGAGTACACTTAGCTTAGTTCAATACCAACGAATGTTTAGAAGTGCAATTAGAAACACTCGACCCTTTTAGATAACTTAGACACTCACCCCCATTATAGACTCCCTGTGGATTCGATCCCAACCATTCGGGTAAAAGCTACACGATCCTTGTCTTCCTACTTATATAGTAGTGTGGGTGAGGCGTGATCACTGGGTAGGCCTTCTACACGCTCGCGTGAGCCTGCCCGCGTTCACATAGCTTTAGGAACTGGGCTATCGCGATCGCGGCCCAGTGTTGGTGTTCGCATAGTGTTAACAGACTTCCTCCCCCAGGCCCAGTTAATTCATCGCGTTCGTGTGGCCCAAGACGCGTTCGCGAAGCATTATCCCGCCAGTGCTTCGCATTCGCGTGAAGGGTTACGCGTTCGCATAACACAAAGACCCCCGTCAATTTACTTTATGCGATCACGGATGTAGGTATGCGATCACACTGAGTAAATCTCCTGTGCACCAGTAGCAGAAAAACCAGCAAACTTTTTAAGTGTAAAACAACCGTGGCCTATCCGAAACTCACCCGAGCCCTCAGGGCTCTAAACCAAACATGCACGCAAGTCTAGAAATATCATACGGACTTGCTCGTGCAATCAAATCATAAAAATAACATGTAAAACTATGAACTAAACCTCAAAACTTATCATTTTTCTCAAGAACACTTAAAGTTCACTATTTCTCAATCGGACGTTCGAATCACGTAAAATAAACTACAATTCTCACCAAATTTCACATATAGTATTTACATACTATAACAAATCTGTACCGGGCTCCGAAACCAAAATACAGGACCGATACTAATGGTTTCAAACATTAATTCTTTTCTTTATTTCATTAATAATTCAGTAAAACAATTTCTTTCAAAAATTGATTTATAAGGCTTAGAACCTCAAAATTCAATTCCGGGCATACGCCCAAGTCCCATATTTTACTACGGACCTCTCGGGATCGTCGAAACACAAATCCGGGTCTGTTTACTCAAAATGTTGACTCAGTCAACTAAAACCAAACTTTTAATTAGTATTTCTAATTTTTTTCACATAAAAGCTTTTCGGTTTCACTCCCGGACTGCGCACACAAAACGAGGTAGTTAAAATTAATATTTTTATGGCTAATAAACCTAGAACGGAGTCTTAATTCATAAAATGACCCCTTGGGTCATCACATATAACCTAATGCGTGTATCTCAAATTTGTGACAAAGAAAATAAAGTGGAATTCTTATCAAAGACTACATTGTCACAAATCTTATAACTAGTGAAGTTGTTCTGATGGAAAGAAGATTAAAAAACCCATGTTGCTGATTTTGCGTCTTTGAACAATGGAGATCCTACATGCTTGAGTGTTGTTGATGATGTTGTTGAGCTATGGCACAAAAGATTGGGACATACAAGCTTTTCGTTGCGGAACAAGTTGGTCAAGAAGGACATGGTTCGTGGGATATCTAAGTCAAGGTTCAAGGATCACAAGGTGTGTGATGCATGTCTAAGAGGAAAGCAAGTCAGGTTCTCCTTCAAGCCCAAAAAGGAAGTAAGCACCTCAAGGCCACTTGATCTCCTCCATATGGAACTGTGTGGACCTACGAGGGTGCAAGTAGAGGAGGAAGAAGGACATTTTCGTCATAGTTGATGACTACTCTAGATTCACATGGAGCATGTTCCCCATAAACAAGGATGAAACTTTTCCAATGCCTTTGTAAAGCAGATTCAAGTGAAGATGAGCCATAATGTTGTGAGTATAAGATCTAATCATGGCACAGAGTTTGATAATGAAAAATTCGACGAATTCTGTGATGAAAATGGTATAAGTCACAATTTTTTAGCTCCTAGAAAACCATAACAAAATGGTGTTGTGTAGAGGAAAAATGGGACTCTTGAAGATATGGCAAGGACTATGTTAATTGACAGGGTGAAGCAAAAGGTTTTTGCGCGGAGGCAGTCAACACTGCTTGCTATTTGGTAAACAAGTGCATGATCAGGTCCCTCTTAAACAAAACCACGTATGAATTGTTGAACGGGAGGAAACCCAAGCTAACTCATCTGAGAACGTTTGGCTGCAAATGTTTTGTTTTCAATAATGGTAAGGAAATGCTGGGAAGATTTGATGCCAAAATTGAGGAAGGAATATTACTTGGATATTCATCACAAAGCAAAGCATACAAGGTCTACAACAAAGGGACTCAAAGTGTTGAAGAAAGTATATATGTAATCTTTGATGAATCACACCACTTATGTGGGAAAGATTCACATGATAAGATTGATTAAGACGGAGAGCATTCAAAGGTCCCTGGAGAAATTATTGATATGTCAAATGGAAAGGCTGATCTGATGAGTCAAGTTAAGGAATCCAACGAAGAAAATGGAGTAGAACCTCTAGCTAATACAGAAGAACTTGGTTGCTTCATTACAACAGCTGAAGCAGATAATAGAGTTGTTGATGTCGTGCAAGGAACTCCTAATGCTGAGCAGGAAGTGGCACTAACTCCTCCATAGATGCCAAAAATGGATCCCATTCGGAGGAACCTAGGTCTTCACACAATGAGATTCAGGTGTCTAATTGGAAGCACAAAAGTTCGCATCACTCTTCTTGATTTAGGGATTCAAACCAGATCAAAGACAAGAAACTCGCTTTCCTTCTCAGCTTTTCTTTCTCAAATTGAGCCCAAAAATATCAAGGAAGCATTGAAAAATGCTGATTGGATTACTGCTATGCAAGATGAACTTCGTCAATTTGAGAGGAATAATGTATGGCACCTGGTTCTTCGACCCTCAGACAGAACTATTATAGGAACCATGTGGGTGTTCAGAAACAAACTTGATGAGTTTGGGAATACAACAAGGAACAAGGCCAGATTAGTGGTTCAAGGTTATAACCAAGAAGAAGGTATTGACTATGATGACACTTTTGCCCTAGTTGCTCGAATGTAAGCCATCAGAATTCTCATTGCCTTTGCATCTCATATGGAATTCAAATTGTTCCAAATTGATGTCAAGAGTGCATTTCTGAATGGATATTTAAAGGAAGAAGTCTTTGTCAAACAACCACCTGGTTTTGAGTGTCATGAGCATCCTGAACATGTATTCAAACTTGACAAGGCACTATATGGGCTGAAACAGGCCCCTCGTACATGGTATGAAAGGTTGTCCAAGTTCCTTATAAGCTTTACAAGAGGAAAAAATCGACAACACCCTATTTTTGAATAAACGAGGGAGGAACCTGATCATTGTGCAAGTTTACGGTGACGACATCCTCTTTAGTGCAACAAATGATTCCTTGTGTGAGGAGTTTGCAAAGCTTATGGGAAGCAAGTTTGAAATGAGCATGATGGGAGAACTGAATTTTTTCTTAGGGTTGCAAGTTAAGCAAACCTCTAAGGGAACGATGATAAGTCGACAGAAGTACATTAAAGAGATCCTGAAAAGACTTGAGATGGAAAGTTTAAAAACCATTGATACTCCTATTTCAACTGCCACTCGTCTGGACATGGATGAACCTGGTTCTCTTGTGAACAAAACCATGTACAGAGGTATCATTGGTTCACTCTTGTATCTCACAGCTAGCAGACCTGATATTTTATTCAATGTGGGATTATGTGCTAGATTTTAATCGGGGCATACAAGGGTGAACTTTGTACATGGTTTTGTTCACAGGAAAACCAGGTTCATCCATCTCCATATGAGTGGAAGTGGCAATAGGGGTACTAATGGTTTTTAAACTTTCCATTTCAAATCTTTTCAGGAGCTCTTTAATGTACTTTTGTCGACTTATCATCGTTCCCTTAGAGGTTTGCTTAACTTGCAACCCTAAAAAAAATAAATTCCCCCGTCAACACTCTCTATTTCATCAACATCCACAGTTTTCACAGATGTACCTCTTATGGGCTTTGGAATCACAAATTTCTTAGAGAATTTACGAATTAAGGAAGCAGGTTCCTCATTCACCCATTCATTGTCAACATGGACAAAATTTGCTGGAGGTACATGCTCCTCATTCACTAGCTTTCACCTTTTACCAACCTCTTTCTTTTCTTTCCTCTTTGTTTTTCTTTAGAACAGTCTCAAAAACTTCTTTCTTTTGCAGCCTGGTAGTGGGTATTTTAAGAATGGGCTATTTAGGGACTGCTGATGTCACCCAAACTCACACCACTAATTGAGGTTGTGTGGCGGTCGATGCAATAATAAAAACCCAACACGAGTCGCGGTCGATTCCATGGGGAGTTTGATGTGGGATTAGGTATATACCTAGTGTAAGTGTATGATGTGCCCAAGACTGCACTTCCACATATTCAATTGTTGGTTCTACTTCTACCTTTATGCTAATGATTATAATTGTAAATCTAAGAGATAATATTTTTGATGTTGGTTGTTTTTCAAGTTATAAAAGCTCTAGGGTTGCGACTTCCGCCTAGTTGGTTACTAACGGATTTAGATCTTTACGGAATCTTTGGTTGATCGGGATACAATATAGTAATCAGACGCGATTACTCACTTTATACCTCTCGGTAGTTTGAGTGATTTTTCTCAATTTGGCTTTCTCAAGTCCAAATGGGTATTTCACGAAACAAGTGATAAATGCTCAAGTCGGGTCTTATTATCTCTAGATTCGACCCTTTAATTTGGGCTATCTTCTTGAGTTCACCCCAATTTTTTGTTAGCCAAGTTTTCCAAGACTTAGTCTCACTTTCTCAAGTAGAGACAGTCAATTTTGCATGAACCAATGTTTGCAACCATTAATTCTTGAATTCAAGCAAGAACTAGGAGAAATATCATATACTCAATCATAAATAAGCCCTAAATCAATAACCCATTAAGTACCCATACTAGGTTGGGTCACAACTCTAACTAAGGGTTTAGCTACTTATAGAAAATGGAGAAATTAAAGAAAAATCTAAGATAAAATTCATAATAAAATATTAAGAGAAGAAAATCTAATGCTAAAACGTCAAACTAGTACAAAGTTAACCAATACATCAAAAGAAAACGACTATCTAAACTTAGGTGCACAAAACTTAACCTAAAATGACAAAAAGATCTATTTATACCCAGCTGAAAATATCTGACAAAATTTCCCCTACGAAGGTTGTGCCACCCAATTTTGTGTGTGGTCCACACTTTTGAGGTTGACTGGTCAGGTTGGCTTTCTGCGGTCGCATAAAACTATGATGCGGCTGCACTTCCTCTAATTGTGTGGACCACACATTTATGAGTGCAGCCGCACTCTTGAACTTGGGTTGAAACTTGGCTCTTTCTTCGAATCGCACATGTATGAGTGCAGCCGCACTTTGGCATCCTGCGACCGCACAATATAGTGTGGTACGCACATCTTCAAGCTCCCAAAACACAAGTCTCTGAATGTAGTCTTTTGCATCCGCACAATAATTGTGCGGTCCGCACTCTGTGAAAAAATCTATCAGTGCTTCTTCAGAGTTTGCGGCCACATTGAGTATTGTGCAATCCGCACTTTGGCCCTTTTCGTCTTGTTTTATTCCTTGTCCAATTTTACTCTTTTTTTAGTTGATTTTCACTTTTTTGGCTCATTTCCCAATATTCCTGCAAGAAAGCACATTTCATTAGTTCTCGAGAATAACTTTAAGCATTTTTGAGCTAAAACATAAGTAAAAGAGAGCAAATAAACAGTCAAAATCCCTACTTATCAACTACCCCACCACTTCTAGCAGCAATGAAGCTTTCCACAGTCACATCGTCATAGTTTTCCTCACTATTTTCATTTTCCTCTTTAGATAGGGGTCTCATTTCAGGAATAATAAAGTCTAATGGCACTGCATTAAAGTGAGGATAAGGAGCAAGATCAGTACTGACCTGGGGCTTTTTTGAGGAGCATGGGGTTTTATCCCAAGCAGGAGCAGAATCAATGGAGGCACCAGTTCCTCAAGGTGAAGGTCAATGGAGTAGATTTTGTGATGGACGAGGCTGTTATAGGGAGTATTTTGGGAGTCCCTATTGAAGGGCTCTCATCTGTTGAATGGGCATGTTCCCATAACTTTAGAAGAGTCATTCTGAAGGATAAAGTTGTGTAGTAGGGAGAACGGGTGCACAAGAAGGCTCTCCTTCTAGAGTATCAACTTATGTTTGAAACGTTAAATAAGGTCTTGCTTCCACGTGCAGAAGGGCGCTCAATTACTTCAAAAGCAGACTTGTTCCTCATGGAAGCTCTAGATGCATACACCACCATCAATGTGACTGGTATTATGATTGAACATATGAAGAAGGTGGCAGACGTCAAGGACGGAAACCATGGTTTTCCTTATGGGTTCTTTCTCACTAAAGTGTTTGAATTCTTCAAAGTACCTTTGGGAAGAGCATCAGTGCGAACTCGCAAGCAAACTTTCTCAAAGACAACCTTGGAGGAATGTGAGTGTATTGACAAGAAAGGGGGTGTTGGCAGCAATTCTACTATTTCTCAATTGATTGATGCTTAGAATGTTGCAAATGAGTAAATAAGGAGGTTTAAGTCTAGGAATCCCATTCTTGAAGGGCAGCTTAGTCATGCCAAGGAGGAACTTGGTTCTAGCAGTGCACAAGGCACCGAGGTTGCTCACCTAACCACTGAAAATGCGGACCTGAGGAAACAGGTTGAGGACCTGAAAGCCCAGTTGATCAACGAGCAACTGTATGCAAATGCACGAATGGACATTCTTCTCAAAACCCTTGCCTCCTCATCCTTCCCTCCCTCTTATAGTGCCCCTTAAACAGTTCCCTTTGTAATGTCCAGTTTGAATGATGTTTGTCCTACCCTAGTGTCTTTTGTTTGTCTTATGACCGGTACTTTAAGTTGTTTTTATGTGGATGTTTTGTAATAATGGTGCTATTACCTCTGATTTCTTCTTTTTTTTAATTAATGAGCATCTCATCTTTCGCTATGTATGTTATACTCTTGCGCTTTATTTTTAGCTATGTTGTGTGAACACATGTGGCATGAGTTAACTTTTCTAGACTTCTTTTTGCATTTACTTGTGTATAATCTTTATATGATGCCAAAAGGGGGAAGAAAATTGAGAAAGAGGACAGATTCTCAGGGGGAATAAAGTCTTTTTGCAAAGAAAATTGTATAGAGATCTGGTTCTCAGGGGGAACTTCAATTATAAGTTTTTCATCATCAAAAAGGAGAAAATTATTAAGTTACGTGCCTTCTTGTATTTTGATGATCTAACAAACTTCATAATGAGAACCAGATTGGGAACCTGTTACAAATCCTCAAAGTGCTCAAGAACAACAATTCTCAAGTCTGGCACAAGTTCCAACAACTTGAGTCAAAGAAACGGCAGAGGGAATAGATGGCTATCAGTTCTTGTAATGAGAGTACAAGTTAACTCTCTACAGCTGTAAGACCGCTGCTCTATTTCTTTGCACATGCAACAGTGCAGCAGTCATTTTATGGAGCATGCCTTGTACCGGATAGTTGCATACATCATCCCAATGACCTCACTTGTATATTATCAACATGAGGCAAGGAAATAAAATACATACTTGCATAACCCTAAATCATCAAGTTTCTCTCTCAAGTGTGTTGCCGACTTTGAGTGACTTCAAGGCTTCAAGAACAAAGCAACAACAAAACAAAGGACCAGATCCTAGCACTGTGTTACCATATGTCCTTAGCATTGTTGTACCTTTGTTAGAGTGATCTACTTGTAATTCCTACTCAACTTAGTTAGAAGCATTCTGTAAAAAATCGTTTGTAAAATCATAAACCTTGTGTTTGTGTTTTGGCTAGAGTTAGTCAAAGTGTGAGCATTGTAATAGAGTTATTACAAAGAGGCTTGTAATAGAGTTATTAGAGGTAGGTGAGGAATTAAGAGGTTAATTCCTAGATTATAATAATTTGTTATATGAAGTTTGCTCAGTTAGTGAAGTTGAAATCCTACGAGTGTAGGTCGTGGTTTTTAATCCCGTGAGCTGGGAGTTTTTCACATAAAACTCTATTGTGTCATTTACTTATCGTTGTGTGTGTGTTTTGTGGGAACTGATAGCGAACCAGGTTATTTATATAGTTTGGTGGACTCTAAGTTTCCATCATTAACATATGACACTAGCTTCGGTTTTGCATGATCTTTTCATAATTATATTTCAAAATTACATAAATATGAAGTTTTTACAATTACAATATATAATAAGTGAAAGCTTGGTACGACGAAGGGTAATCCCTGTAAATATTACTTGCTTTATGGGGCATTATGGTAAAAGAAGAGACTTATGGACTTTCGGGTATCCAACTTGATATACCACGTGGTTTAACTTTTTCGGTCTTTGCAATATTTGGAATTAGAGGTTTTAGACTAGGGTTTGAAATTGGGGTTTTGAACCTTCAATTAATTCATAGATGGTTCAAACAATTGAAAGGTTTTCGGATGCACATTGGATTTTTTTTTAGTTCAAGGGGAAGAAAGGAGAAAGACCTTTAATGGAGAGCTATTTGATAGTGATTTGTAGGTGAACTCATATTTGAGAGGTAAAAGATGAATTTTCACTTCCTAATTGAACAATAAGAATTTTTGTGGTTACTTTACTTTACTTATGGAATGTCATGATTTCACTATATTTACAGATGCATGATCAGCTTAATATAAACCTTAATAAAGCCCCAATCAATCCATGATAAAGGCTAAAGAAGCAGTCTTTGGCAGAGTAGATCAAGACATAAACCTAGAGTCACACTCAAGTCTGCTCGCACTTTTGTATTTGTTGTTGGCTTCTTTTGTAATGAAAACTTATGCAGGAAATGTAGTTGAAATATCTGCACTTTCCTCACAAAGATTTTAGTTTAGCATTTTTACTAAGGGTTGTAAAGTATTTGTTATTTGACTATTTTTTTTTTTTGGATAATGGTATTGTTGGAGATAGTTGCTCAATGCACTCAGTCACAATGACTGAGGATTTATAGCAGAAACAAGGAAAAGAGAAAGACAATCGTTCTTTGAAGAAGAACATTGATGCTATCGATGGAACTCACTCTTGTCTGAAGAGTTGAGTCCAGTCAAGTATATACAAATGGGTTTACAAAGAATTGGGCCTAGTTTAATCAGATGGATAATTCACCTTGGGCCCAAAGTGAAGTCTGAACATTGTTGGTGTCACGACCCGAAATCCCACTTTCAGGCCGTGATGGCATCTAACATTGAACTCGTTAGACAAGCCAACGTTACTAGTTATTCCGATTTATTCCTTTGTTGTTTAGCATTTTTAAAAGTGACATATAAGAACAAATAGATATAAGAAAAGCGAAAGGTAAGAAATTCAACATCTTAAATAATAATTCGTACAAAAATTTCCTCAAACATACCCCCAAGACTAGTGTCAAACACTCACGAACAGTCTAAGATTTTTGCTAAAAACAAAGTTTGAACAAAATAATACAACTGTCACGGAAGTACAAGAGAAGACAGAAATAAAAAGGGAATGAGATAGGAGGTGACGCCAAGGCCTGCGGACGCCTGGAGGACTACCTCAGTCTCGAATGTAGACTGAAGGACAATCCCTCGATCACTATCCACCGGGTCTGGTACCGTAATCTGCACAACATAAAGAAGTGCAGGTGTAGCATCAGTACAACCGACCCCATGTACTGAGTAAGTGCTGAGCCTAACCTCGGCGAAGTAGTGACGAGTCTAGGACACGACAAATAATAAACACCTGTGCAATTCAATAATATATAATAGAAATAACAGCAGGAAGTAAACAGTTAAGTACAAATACGGGAAGAACATGCCAGGGTACAAAGGGGAAAAACACTTATTGAGTAACAGAATATGGAAACCGTCTAGTATCAGAATAATAAGAGAGAACAAACAAGTGCACGACATCACCCTTCGTGCTTTACTCCCGTTCTCACCAAAACAAGTCCACGGTATCACCCTTCGTGCTTTACTCTCATTCTCACCAAAACAAGTGCACGGCATCACCCTTCGTGCTTTTACCTCACAATATCATGGCACGGCATTATCCTTCGTGCATTATCTCTCATATCATGGCACGGCATCACCATTCGTGCTTTTAAAATCACAATATCGACATGACATTAACCTTCGTGCTTTTAAATATAAATCATGGCACGGCATCACCATTCGTGCTTTACACTCTTCCTCACCCAACAATAACCAGAACAACAATTTGGCAAGGAAAAACCACAATACAAACCATAATTTACAACATCCCGGCAAGGGAACAATAACAGAAATATCACCGTCCGGCAAGGGAACACTAACAAAAATATCACTGTCCCAGCAAGGGACCCAGCTATAACCAATCTCACTGAACGTACAACATAACCAAATAATCCTTAACCGAACAACTAATCAACAGTGTTCACAACCAAGTATTTCCAACAATTGAATAATCTCCAAAATAGAAGCTACTTCATAACATAGTGGATATCGAAGAAAAACACATATCCCACAAGATATGACTCACATGCATGCTTGACAACAAGGTATAGGTACTCGTCACCTCACCTATACATTGAACATGATAATAACACGTAGCACATATGACTCAACACCTATTCCCTCAAGCTAGGGTTAGGCCAAACACTTACCTCGATTCCAAGAATCCAAATCAAGCCTCTAGCACTGCTTTCCCTCTCGAATCCAACTCCGAAATGATAGTATCTAGACATAATCGACTCAACAATATCAATAATGACTCAATAATTCAATCCCAAAGCCTAAATATGCATTTCCTATTATTCTTCCAAAAATACCAAAATTCGACCCCGGGTCCGCTTGGTCCAAACCCGAGGTTCGGACAAAAACCCGATCACCAATTCCCCCACGAGCCCGAATATACAATTTGTTTTGAAATCCGACCCCTAAACGAGGTTGAACTCCCCAAAATTTCAAAAGCCATAAATCTACCCAAAACCCCCAATTTCTACCTTTTAACCCATGATTTTAGGCCTAGAATCTAATAATAGTTGATGAAAATGAAAGAAGACGGAGTTAAGAACACTTACCTATGAAGTTATGGAGGAAAAGTCATCCAAGAATCGCCCAAGAAGAGTGGAGAAGAAGAAAATGGTGAAAGATGTCAAAATCCCGTAATGGGTATTCTATTTTGGACACTTTAAATAACTGGGCAAAATTACTCTACGCGATCGCGATAGAAGAGATGCGATCGCGGAGAGTACTGGGTTTCAGACTTACGCGATCGCGAATAAGGGATTGCGCAGAGAACCAGAACGTGGACCCATGCGATCGCGAACGAAAGATCGCGTTCACATAGAACAAATTGTTGCCCAGCTCCCAACCCCACAGGAGGCTTACGCGATCGCGGACATAGGAGTGCGATCGCATAAAGCTAAACCCTAAGGGTCCGCATTCGCATTCAGCTCTTTGCGATCGTGCAGAGAAAATTGACCCCCTTCCCAAAATGCACATCGCGATCGCGGAGAAGGAATAACTGGACACAAGATACAGCCTAAAACACCAGATTTTCCAACCCATTTGCACCCCGACACCTACCCGGAACTCACCCGAGCCCTCAGGGCTCAAAACCAAATCTACAAACGACTTCAAAATCATCCTACGAACTTATTCGAGTAATTAAACCGCTAAAATAACATCAAAAACAATGAACTAAACTCAAAAATCCATTGAATTTCCTCAAACTTCATAAACTTCTAAATTCTCCAATTTTGATCCGAAACACGTCAAACCAAGTCCGTTTCTTTCCAAATTTTACAGATAACTCACATAACAAATATTGAACTTGTTCCGGGCTTCAGAACCATAATACGGGCTCGGTAACATGGGTTTCACATCAAAGTTCATTTTCAAAAGTCTTTCTTATTTTCATAAAACAATTTTCTTTAAAAAATTCATTTCTCGGACTTGGGACCTCGGAATTCGATTTCGGCCATACGCCCAGATCCCATATTTTCCTACGGACCCTCCGGGGCCATCAAATCACGGGTCCGGGTCCGTTTACCAAAAATGTTGACCAAAGTCAACTTTATTCCATTAAGTATCATAAATTCAATTGTTCAACACATTTCCACATAAAGACTTCCCGGCTACGCGCTCGGGCTATGCACGCACATCGAGGTGAGATTAACGGAGGTTTTCGGGGCCTCGAAACACAGCTTTTGCTAAATTACACAAGATGACCTTTTTGGTCATCACAGTTGGGCCTTCTAGAAGAGAATAAAAGAATGTACAGTTGTATTTATAATCTCTTTATTTTTGTATTTATCCCATAAGTTGTTATAGGATAGCAAATACACATGGGACAAGTGTCCTAGTTAGTTATACATAGATTCTTTTTTACTTGTATAAAGACAGATCAGTCTTGTACAGTGGAATATACAGAAAATTCAGCTTCACAATCTTTCTTGAAATGCTTTTACATTCTATCATGATATCAGAGCTCTAAGGCTCGATCCCCTTTTCAGCTGCTCTTCTTTTTTCTGTTACCTTCTTTTCTTTTATCATTTTCCTTATTTGACATCACCAGCTCCAATGGTAGACCCTACTGATTCTTCTTCAGCTACTCATATCACCAATCCTTCTCAAACTCAAACATAGGCAGGAACTATTGTACCTGACTCTACTCACCCTTTTTATCTATCCTTCTGATTCTCCAGGCATGTTTTTTGTCAATATTGTGTTTGATGGAAAAGGGTATGCAGGATGGACAAGGGAGATTCTCATAGCCTTGTCTGCAAAGAACAAGGTGGGATTCATAGATGATACTTTCATTTAGCCCAAGATCAGTTGTGAATCTTTCAAACCTTGGGCCAGGACTAACGATATGGTGATTTCATGGCTGTTGAACACTCTTTCTAAGGAAATAACGGAGAGTGTTCTCTACTCAAAAACAACTAGAGAAATTTGGTTAGAGATTGAAGAAAGGTTTGGACAAAGTAATGGACCACAGCTTTATTATATACAGAAGGAAATCAGTCAAATCTCTCATGGAAATCTAGACATAGTCGGATACTACACTAAGCTAAAAAGGCTTTGGGATGAACTCGACAGTCTAGACACCTGCCAACATTGTACTTGTGATTGTTCTTATGGTGGTAAAATCAAGACTTACAAATCACAACAAGATGGGAGACTCATTCAATTTCTAATGGGACTAAATGATGCATATAGTGGTCCTAGGAGCAGTCTACTCATGCTCTTACCCTTACCATCTATCAATCATGTTTATTCTCTCCTTATTAGAGATGAGAAACAGAGAGAAGTGCAGGTTCCCCACCCTAATGGGGAAATGGCTTTCTTTGTTTCAAAACAGAATAGTGGAGGGAATAGGTTTAATGTCGAAAGGAAGAATGCTGAGGGAAAGAAACCAGTGCAGTTTTGTGCCTATTGTAAGAAGCAGAATCACACCATTGATAATTGTTACAGACTCATTAGTTTCCCACCTAATTTCAAGTTTACCAAGTCAAAGAAATATGTACCTGGACCTAAGAGCAATGCAGTGTTGCCTGCAGAAGATAATGGAATTCAGTCAGTTCAATCAAGAGAAAAGCCAATGACACAAGATCAGTATCACAATCTCTATCAGCTGCTAAAGAATGTTAAAGTTGGAAACCGAGTTAATCAAGTGAATCGGGTTAATGAGGAAATTGCATCTGCCAATTATGCTGGTATATTTCCACATCATTGGCCCTCTACTCCTTCTAGATCTTTCATCAGTGTTTCTTTAAACTCTATTTCTTGGATCATAGATTCAGGTGCATCAGAACATATGACCTGTAATTCTAAGTTGTTGTTTAATGTACAGACTTTCTTTAGGCCTGTTTATGGAACTTTACCTAATTCTCTTAGAGTGTTGGTTTATCAATTTGGCTCAGTTACTCTCTTACCTCAACTCATCTTACAGAATGTTCTGTTTATTTCAAGTTTCAACTATAACTTACTATCAGTTCATAAATTATGCACTCAATTCAATTCTATTCTAATGTTTCTTCTCTTGGTACTGCATTGCAGGCCCCTTCAATGAAGAGGCCAGTGGTGCTTGGTGAAGTAAAATAAGGTGTCTACATTTCCAATTCAAGTCAAGCGAAGTCTAGAACTGGAGTAGTTAGAAGGCATTCTGCCATTCTCTTTGTAATCAACATATTAAGAGCCAATTTTCACATTCTGTTTTATCCTTAGCTTCAATTTCCAGTAATGTAAGCCTTTGTCATAATAGGTTGGGGCATTTGTCATTATCTAATATGAAAAATATCAGCTCTATTTCTTATTCTGATTTTCCTTCTAACAAGCATGCTTGTGATATTTGTGCAAAAGCAAGACAAGTGAAATTACCCTTCCCTTCCAGTTCTATTACTACAAAGCATGTGTTTTATCTCATTCACATTGATACTTGGGGACCATATAGAACTTCTACTTATGAGGGGTTCAAATATTTTCTTACTATGGTTGATGATTACAATCAAGCTACTTGGACTTTTCTTCTTAGAGCTAAATCTAATGCTTTCCCTATACTTCAAAATTTTCTAGCCATGACTGAAAGACAGTTTAATACTAAGGTAAAGATTATTAGGTCTGACAATGCCTTGGAATTAAGTTCTAGTTCTCTACTTTCTGAATTTTTTAGTTCAAAAAGAATTCTTCATCAAACAACATGTGTTTACTCTCCCCAACAAAATGGAGTTGTTGAGAGAAAACACAGGCATTTTCTTGAGACTTGTAGAGCATTGCTATTTCAGTCTAACTTGTCTACTCATTTTCGGGGCGATTGTTTGTTAACTGCAACCCATTTAATAAACAGATTCCCCTCTAAAGTCCTAAAGGGGAAAACACCTTATGAAATTTTGTTTGGCTCACCACCCTCTTACCATAACACTTGGGAGGTGGTAGAATTACCCAAAGACAAGAAAGCTTTACCTTGTAAATGGGTCTACAAGGTAAAATATAGACAAGATGGATCACTTGAAAGATTGAAAGCATGTTTGGTAGTAAGGGGGGATATACAAAGAGAGGGTATTGACTTTACTGAAACCTACTCTCCTGTGGTGTAGATGACTACTATCAGATGCTTGCTAGCTGTTGTAGTCAAGAGAAATTGGGAGGTTATTCAGTTGGATGTTAACAATGCATTTTTACACGACGACCTACAAGAGGAAGTATACATGAGGTTCCCAGCTGGGATATCACCTCCTACACCTAAACATGTATGCAAACTCACAAAATCTGACTTAGGCAAGCCTCAAGGAAATGGTATGCCCGACTTACAGCAGCTCTAAGTTTCAAAGGTTACTCCCACTCACTTAATGATTACTCTCTTTTCTTTAAGCATTCAGCAGGACAGACTACTATTGTTGCAGTTTATATCGATGACATATTATTAACTGGAGATAATCCATCAGAGATCATTTCACTCAAGTTTTTTCTTGATTTAGAGTTTCATATTAAGGATTTAGGGAAAGCCCGCTACTTTCTTAGCATGGAAATTATTCGTGAACCACAAGGATTAATCTTAAGTCAGAGAAAGTTCACCTTGGATTTATTGTCTGAATTTGGCTGTCTGACCATGCAACCAACATCTTCTCCGATTGAACCTTCTTGTCATCTTCGTCTGGATGATGGGGAATTACTTTCTGATCCCACAGTCTATCGGAGGCTCATTAATAAGTTAAATTATCTCACCCACACTCGTCCAGATCTCTCTTTTGTCGTGCAGCATCTTAGTCAATACATGCAGTCTCCTTGAGTACCTCATTTCGATGCTGCCATTCGTTGCTTATGATATCTCCTTACAGACCCATCTATGGGGTTATTCATATCTGCTACTTCCTCTTTTGACTTGGTTGCTTTTTGTGATTCCGATAGGGGGAGATGTCCAGATTCTCGTCGATCTATCAATGGGTACTTTATCTCTCTAGGTGGATCTCCGGTTTCTTGGAAATCAAAGAAACAAACTTTAGTTTCTTTGTCTTCGGCAGAAGCAGAATATCGCTCCATGCGTAGAGTTGTAGCAGATATTACATGGACGGTTCGTCTTCTTCAAGATCTTTCTTCATCTCCACCATTGTCGGTGCCGATCCACTCCGATAGCCAAGCAGCCATCCACATCGCCAAAACCCCCATGTTTCATGAGCGTACAAAACACGTCGACCTCGACTGCCACTTTGTACGCCAGCAGTACCTCGCCGGCCTTATTTCTCTCTCTTTTGTCCTTCAATTTCCCAAATCGCTGATGTATTCACGAAACCCCTTTCTGGTCCTTCTCATCGATCTATTCTGGGCAAATTGGGGGTTGTATCACATCTTTCCAACTTGAGGGGGATGTTAGAGATGGTTTCTCACAGTACTCAGTAGGATTTACAGCAGAAGCAAGAAAAAGAGAAAGACAATCGTTCTTTAAAGAAGAACATCGATGATGTCGATGGAACTCACTCTTGTCTGAAGAGTTGAGTCCAGTAAAGTATATACAAATGGGTTTTACAAAGAATTAGGTCTAATTTAATCAGATGGATAATTCACCTTGGGCCCAAAGTGAAGTCTGAACATTGTTGGGCCTTCTAGAAGAGAATAGAAGAATGTACAACTGTATTTATAATCTCTTTATTTTTGTATTTATCCCATAAATTGTTATAGGATAGCAAATACATATGGGACAAGTGTCCTAGTTAGTTATACATAGATTCTTTTTCACTTGTATAAAAACAAATCAGTCTTGTACAGTGTAATATATAGAAAATTCAGCTTTACAATCCTTCTTGAAATGCTTTGACATTCTATCATGTGGTATTAATCCCAAGAAAAGATCTGGGATGCTACTGATGGCCATAAATATCCTATAAGAAAATCGTGGTTGTTGCATCAGGAGATGGCTCTAACAGTAGCTGCTGATACACCTAAAATAGTACTTTCTAATACGAGCGGTTAGATGACCCTATTTCAAAATACCGATATTTAAGGAGCTTTTATAATTTTCAAAAGTTATAGTACTATAATTCATATGACACTGGCCATTCTTTCAACCTAAACTTGTGGCTTCTTTCATCAAAGATAAGTGTGAGCTAATTTTCTCGTTGAATCCGTTTATGATCTTTTGTATTATTGTGGCTGCTTGTTTTGGTGCAAGATTCCTAATATTCTTTGTGTATTTTCTGTCATGGTCATTGTGTCATGTTTTCTCTTTCTTCCTTGCTAATTAAGTGTTGTATAGTATAATTTTTTGTTGCTTTGTTCCATGGTTCTTATGACGTTTAAACTTGTCATGTTTATATGGCATCTATTGCCCAGGGGCATAAGCAGAAACATGAACGATCTGTTTATTAAAAGAATATCTATCTATCATATTTGTACATCGAATAAAAACCTTTCTCATTATTTCAATAAATGGTCACAATGACAATTTATAACACTATTTACCATATTTTTAGTGAATTTAGACTAGCATTTTCTAATCCTCTTCTGTAAACTGATTAATTACTAGAGTTTTTTTTTTTTTACTGGGGACTATAATTATGAAGTTCTTTATTCTCTAACTTTCTTTTCATTTTGATCGCACACACTCTTAAACTTTCATCATTGGATTAGGAAATGAAAATTTTTCATCCAAATGCGCTTTATGTTAATTTCTTTGTACAGTGTTGTCTCTGACATAAAGAAATTCGTTTTTTCCGGAACACTTCCTCTTTTTTTCTTAATTTCACTTGGGGGACAACTATGTTACCTTTAATTATATGCAACAACAAAGTATTTGTCTTATTAATTTTTTATTTTTTTTTAATTATTTGTCCTATTAAATTATCAATTTTTATTACATTTTGAACTGACTTCCCCGACATTTTGTACTATTAAGAAATATGTATTGTTTAAAGTTAGTCACATGTAGCTCAGCATTCTTGTTTTGTTCTAATTGATTGTATGGATTGTTGTACAACTTTGTCCTTCAGTGCATGTAAATGGTATGAGACTTTTATACGTTGCATGAAAGTATTTTCTCGGTGTTAATATTTAACAAATCCTTTAGATGAACAAATAACACAGACAATAATGTCGGGTATATATCCGTGCACAGCACGGGTGCCACCCATCTAGTTCAATAATAAGAAAAAATAAACATGACAAACAAGAATGAACTTATACTGCCAAAGGTAGAATCGAGGAAAGATTTGGTTTTCCAATAACTCCCAAATTTTTAGGGAGGTACCTTGTTTTTTCTTATTTATTTATTTACTTATATATTTATTGTTTGCTAGGAACACGATCAGATTTGGACATTGTTCACAGTTCGAATTGAAAAATAACTTCACTTCATTTTTTTGGCTTAAGAATAAAAGTAGAAGGAATATATCGTTTTTGCTCTTTACTTTTTTCCAACTAAAGATTTGGTTCCACGCCGTCACTGAATTAAATTTTTAATAAAGAGAGAATGTAGTCAAAAAATTCAAAATAATATATATATATATATACACGCACATAAAATTAGTTTTTTACTCATACATAACATAATTTTCTTGATACCCCTTAAACAAAGATTGTCCGCCACTAATTTCACATGAAAATAAAATATTTAAGGGAAGTTTTTAGATGAAAACTAGCAAAGCACTTAAAGTTACTTTCTTTGCTTATGGACAAATTTTGCTATGTCGAAGAAAAAGAAGCTTTAGAAGTTGCTCGGTTTTGCTTTAAAGTAATGTGAAAGTATCAATCCGATAAACAAATGCAATTAACAAGAATAAACAAAATACAATTATATATATATATATATATACGAACTGAAGGAACAAAACTTAAAATCATCCCAAATATTATTTCAAAAATAGTCCAAATCATATTCTATTGCCTTGGTGTTGTAGATAAATACTCAGACTTGACTAAAAAAAAATGAGGGAGAGAATTTTTAGTCAACAGTTAATAGGAGTAGTAAATAAGTATTAGTAAGAATAAACCAGATTTAACTGTAATTAGCATAGCTGTCCACTTCCCACAAACAACCAGGACTTTACCTGTCAAACAAACAAGGAAACTTTACGTCAATCTAACTTACAACTTACAAGACAACAACGCCGCACCGTATTCAATTCTCGATCCGTTGTCGCCACCTGAGTTCATATCACGTATTGTTTGTTTTGGGCCTAAACCCATACTAATTTATTTCAGGATCCGTTAAATATAACGATTAGTTACCTCATTGATTATCAATGGTTGATACTTTCTTTATTTTAAATAAATATATATTTTTTAAATTATATTTTATAGTTATCTTTTGATTTTTATAGTCAAATATCTATTTATAATCATTTTCTACTCTTAAACCATAAAATACGTATTGTATTATTTTTCTCTCTCACTCTTTCAGATTTTTCTCCACCATCTCTCTCAACTTCAGTCCTTCTCCACGTATACAACGGATCAAAACCACGATTACGTGCACCGAACTCATACCTTTGTGAAGATCGTCTCTTTGTAGTTCCAAGGGGAACAAACTAATAGTGGGAATACAATTTGTGGGCTGGTTTAACTTTCTGTTAAACTCACAGATCTGAATATCTACTTCATGTACTAGCTTAACCAAACCGTTTGACCCAACATAGTGTGCGTGTATTAGCATTGGCTAGTAAAAATATAAAGAACAGTATTGATCTGTAAATCCAAATAGATTATTGAGAACTCTATATAAATCTCCGTCTTCCTCTTCTCTTCGTCGTTCTAGGGTTCTGCCCAATCTGGTAGAGTCCGGCATATTCTTTGACGATATTGATAGTTCTTGTGTTTCAATGTATCTCGCTGTAATTTCCATATATTTCATTGTATTCGCTGTCTTTTTTCCATCGTATTTCAATGTATCTCGCTGTATTTCATGTATTTCATTGTATTCATTATCTTTTTTCTTTTTTTTCCATTATATTTCAATGTATCCAGTTGTATTCTATGTATTTCATTGTATTCACTGTCTCGCTATATTCCATGAATGTATTCGCTATATTCCATGAATGTATTCATATGTTTTTTTTAATTAATATAATTTATGTAATCAGATGTATTATATAATTTCTCTAAAGATTGCTATGTTTTGGGGGTGTTTTTCGGTTGAGAATCTTTTTTATAACTGGAAATATAAAATTTGTGTGTTATAATTGAGTTTGTTGAGTTATATTAGGAGTCTATTATGTTAATTGATTCACCTTCCGTTTAAAAACAGTGTAATCCCTTGTTTCACGCCGTGAATAAAGTCGAATACAATCGAATACAATAATATGTCCAGCTGTAATCCCGTGTTTCGCGCCATGAATAGTCAAATACACTCGAATACAAAAATTTGTCTACCTATAATCCCCTGTTTCACGCCTAGAAATGCTATTGTATTCATGAATACAATAGCTTAAATATCAAATACGCTCTAAAAAATTTAAAAATATAGTTATAGAAAGTAATATAGTAAATGATACTTACAACTACCTAATAACCACTAAACAATAGTGGTTTGTGAAAATTTCTCTATATTTAACCTCAAAAGACCACGAGGCAAGTGCACAGATAGCAACTCTTAGGGGTGCTAATTAGAGATTAGCCAGTACTTATTTTGCCCAAAATTTTAAGCTAAAATCTTAACTTAAAGATAATTTAGGATATTTTTATTCTGAAAAATTAAACTAAAAATCTGAAATTCAGGATGCACTGACTAATTCCTAAATAGCAGCCCTTTAGAGTGGCTACCTAGTATCATTTCTACAAAGAGCACGTACCATATGAATTTGTGTTGTGCATTATCAAACTCTTCACTTCATTTTCCATTTTGACGTAGGGTGTGCCTAAGATACATGTGCACCCCTTTTTTTGTAATCTTGACAGCCTAGTGTTTTACCAAGAAAGTGTTAACCTTTTCTTAAAACAAATTAATAGAAATATGGGGGTGAATCCTAGTTAATGATAATAACCACTAGATTTGAAGATTTAATACGTACACAATATAAAATCGCATCCGAAAATATTAAATGTCGATTAACCGTGTCCAATGATTGTCAATGAACGCAATGCAAAGGGAGTGGAATGAATGCAGATAATGACAATAAATGTAATAAAGAGGAAATGTCACCCAAATATTAGGTGATTTGGATGACTCTTCTTACTGACAATAACGTGGGACAATATAAAATGGGGATGAACACGAGACCCTTGGATCTTGTAAACGAAAAGGTATCTCTATAACAATCGAATCAGCGGACAAGACAAGTTTTGTATATATTCTTTGTAGTCAATCTTTACAAGTGTGCTCTTATCAGAAAAGTGAAGATCTTTATTTTGTTCTTTATATCTTCCTATTTATAAGGGATATTCCTAAGAAACCCTAAAAAGTACAACCGAAGGAATATTCAATGGAATATTCCTCCACTCTATCCTAAGTTTACACTGCTGTTATTTTTCCATGTTCTCTACTCAACCTCGCCATTAAACCTCCTTAAGATGACCTCTCGTCATTAATCCATGGTCAGTTTAGGCCTCGACCATGCCCATTACAACTATTATACCTAATACAAATTCTGACCAATACAGTTAGTCCATCCGCTTGTTGAGGTCGTGGTCTTGAACGTTCTCGATGAGCAGACTCTGCCCATTACCGTTTCAAAAGAAATTTGGTCGTGATGGCTGGATCAAATCGGCCGAGGTAGGACTGGCGATGTCAATAGGTGACGTAGGGTGACGTCATAGCTACGCGCGTCATCATTACGCGTCTTCCCAATGTAGAGTCGGTGTTGTTGTCGCTCCGTTTTTGCTGCCATTGATGGATTTTTGCCTCGATTCTAATGCCACCCAACCCTATAAAAAGAGGAGAGGGGTTTCTCATTTGAAACTTTCACCACTTCCATCTTTGTGAGCATATGTTCCTTCTTTGATCTTCGTCTTCATTTCTCGTAGCTTCACCACAATTTCTTGTAGTTTCTTCACTTTCAGTCTCCGATTTCTTTCCCAGTTAATACCCTTTCTCTTACTCCGTTGTACACACTTTACCATGTCGATATGTCAGTTTCTCCTCATAATCACGACGGAGTTTCCGATGCCACTCCTTTATCGGTGGCAATTCCTCCCGGCGGTGAGGAACTTATGGTTGAGGAAGAAGACAGCTTCCCCACCGTAGAGGAAGTGGTTCCTAAAAACCCTCCGGTTAGGAACGACTTACCCAAAGAACCTGCTCCCACTCCTGAGCTTTTTGAGACGGGGCCGGATGAAATAGCCGGCCTGTGCTCTAAATATCGCATTCCTCCCCGCGTTGAAATTGTTCCAGCGGGGGGAGATATAGTACAGGTTCATCGGCTACGATTCTGTGCCTTTTATGTGTATCCATTTATGATAGTTTATTCTTTTCCTCTCCCCCGATTAGCGGAGGAGTTCTGCCATTTTTACGATGTTTGTCCGGCACAGCTCTCCCCTTATTTATATAAGGGTTTTTTTATGTTGACAAAGTATGCGGAGCTGGCCGCCTGTGAAGTCGACATCTGCCACCTGTTGCACCTGTTCTCGCCTAGTTTTTATAGAGGCACTCTGATACACTTGCGACATCGTGGAACCAAGGGGTTGGTGTCTGCGATGGATGATAAAGCAAATCGGTTGTTCTGGCGCAAATACTTCTTCGTCAGAACCAATCATCTAGTGGCGGACCCGACCAGGTTTCCTGAGCAGTGGAACTACAATCATAAGTATCTCGTTGTGTCGTTTATTATTTTCTCTTTACTTCCTCTTTTCCTTTCGCTCTTCGACCTACTCACGATTTTCTTATTTTTAGTTGTGAGGCGTTTTCCTTCCCTCATTTTGGATATTGAAGATTGGGTAGCTTGCGTGTTATCTTATACCGTAGGGATCCGAGATTGGGCGTCCTTCCACAAGCGCTTCAGGCCCAAGACTTCATCCCGTGAGTGTTCTACTTTTCAACTTACCATCATTCTCTTATCGTCTTTTGACATGACCTTCCTTTGGTGCTAGGTCGGCGGGTTTCCAAAAAGACGAAGGCTCCAGTGCTTGCCTTTCGCGAGGTGGTGTCCTCGACAACTGTGTCTCGTTGAGTCTGAACAAGGCCAGACTCAAGCTACGCAAGTGAGGGACTCCACCTCTCGAGCCATTGCCGTTCCATATGAGATTTCTTCTCAGCCGATCTTCTGTCTTGTCGATGAGTCACCTCGTGGCGAGGAAGCATCGCCAAGGAAAAGACAGAGAGTGGAGATTGGGAAGGTCGTTATTGATGAGGAGCCAGGGAGAGCCATGGATTCAGAGGTGAGGTTGGGATCTTCACCAGTCGTGGAGACTGTTCTTACGACGAGTGTTGCTATGGAGAAGAGGCACTCCAGGGTTGAGGGAGTTTGTCGTGGCGAAGAGCTTATGTGGGTTGTTGAAGGTGGATCTTCATTGGCGGTCGTGAGAGGTAGTGATGTCCCTGCAGGGGACGTCGATTCTGGCTCAGACATCGAACCCGAGGAGGTACGGACTTTTGTGGAGAGGGCTACTCGTGTAGAGATAAGGACAGAAGGTCCTAATTGGCATATAGTCATTCCCGTGAATTACAATCTCCTGGTCGACTCAGAGCGGGCGGCGCCTTTCTTTGCTGCATTGTGCGCAGAGGCTGAAAACAGGACGTTGCAGACGCTGAATGATACAGCATATATGCATCGTGTAGAGGGCTACTCGTGTAGAGATAAGGACAAAAGGTCCTAATTGGCATATAGTCATTCCCGTGAATTACAACCTCCTGGTCGACTCAGAGCGGTCGACTCGTTGATTGTGGCGTTGAATTTTCTTCTTATTTCTCGTACTGGTTGGTAGAATAGGTCTACGATCAACTTGTGCGTGACAATGTCTTTCGGGATACCTAGCATATCTGCTGGGAGAAAGTGAATAAATCGGCATTGTCAATTAAAAATTTATGAAATTTACCTGGTTCTGGGAGTTTATGGCCGATGTAAGCCTTTTTGCTGTGATTGTTGTTGTCTATTTGGACAGGGTTGAGGTCTTCTACCATTGACCCCGTGGCCTCCACGACGTCGGGGTCCTTGATGACATCTTTCTGTTCGTCGGGTTTGGGCCCCGACTTTGGTAATTGCTATGCTTCCGAGCCTGTTCCCTTTAACTGTTGAGTGTATCTACAGTCTTGAGCGATGCGATAGCATTCTTGGGTCGTGCACTGTTCGCCTCGAAAGCTTAATATTCCCCACGGAGTAGGGAACTTGATTATTTGATATAAGCTGGAGGGGATGACTCCCATGGCGTGTATCCAGGGTCATCCTATGATGGCGTTGTAAGTTGTGTCCTGGTTCATGACATGGAACGTTATCTCTAGGGTGACGCCCCCATCCAGGACGGGTAGTGTTATTTCTCTTGAGGTTCACTCAACTGTATTGTTAAAACCTGTCAGTGTTATGCAGCGTGGTACTATCTTGTCATCGAGTCTCATTTGTGCGAGAACTCGGGGGTGGATAATACAAGCGCCACTCCCGTCATCTACCATTATTCTTTTTATGTCAGTATCTGAAATACGTAAAGTAATGACAAGAGCATCAAAGTGAGGAAAAGTTAAATCGTGGGTATCTGACTTATCGAATATGATACTGTCTTCGAGGTCATCATACCGTTCATGGGTGATCGACCGCTTCAGTTTATGTGTGGTGGTGAACTTAACGTGGTTGATTGTTGCTTCGTCGCCTCCGCCGATGATCATTTGGATGGTGCGGGCAGGGGAGAGCGGCTCTGGAGGTCCTTGGTGTTGTTCTCGTCCGCGGCCCAAGTTGGCTCTTCCTCGGTCGCTCATCAGCTCCTTTAGGTGTCCTTGGTGGAGCATGTTCACCACTTCTTGTCGCAGAGCTATGCAGTCTTCGGTTTTGTGATCTCGCTCCTGGTGGAATTCACAGAGGGCGTTCGACTTTCTGGTACTTGGGTCGGACTTCATCTTTTGCGGCTTATCATCACTTTTCTACCAAACACATCAACTGATTATTATCAGTTTCAACATATCTATCCAAACACGTAAATACTTATTTAAAAAATCAGTTTGAGCACTTAAAAATAATTTTCATCATTTTGAGTTTATGTTTACGATCACTTAATCCAAACGGGCTCTAATAAGTGATTTCGGTCGTATTTTGCCTTTACTTTTGTTTGTTTTCAAACCAAACGACCCCTACATTCCTTTTCCACTTTTTTCCCATTTGTTAACAGGTAGCGGTCAGAGATATTTCGCTGCTTTTGTGTGTTTCCTCTCTGTTTTCTCATTTCTGTACGTTCCCTGAGGAGGCTTTTCTCTCTCTCTCTCTTAACACATCCTCCTCCTCTCGGAACTTCATTCACTCTCTCTCTCTCTCTCTCTCTCTACACTTTCTCTCTCAACAGCCATGTCTTCCGATAACTTCACCGACAAAAACGCCGTCTTCCGCAAGCTCAAAGCCAAGGCGGAAAACAAGGTTTGCATCTTAATTCATCGAATTTTGTTTTTGATTTGATCGAAAAATTATGTTTTTTGAATTTTTATCTATTTTCTCGCGTATTTTTTCGTTTGAAAATTGTGAGATCTGATTTAGATCTAGTGTTTGTGCTGAGTAGATTGTAGTTTCTGAGCGATCTAAGTCGGTTTTTTTCTTTTTTGAATTTTATCAGATGTGTTTTGATTGCAATGCGAAGAATCCTACGTGGGCGTCGGTTACGTATGGGATCTTCTTGTGTATTGATTGTTCGGCGACGCATCGTAGCCTTGGTGTTCACATCAGTTTTGTTAGGTACGTTTTAAAGTTTGATTTTTTACTCGTCTTCGTTTTTGGATTCATGAGCTGATTTTAGCTTGATAATTTGTTTTCATGATGAGTGGATTTATTCGGAGGAGTTCTATGAGGCATGATTTTTGGTTTTATAAATATATCGAAAAAATGATTAGAAATGTTGAAATCAATAGAATCAAGAGGTTCGAAGGACTTCTGCCTTATAATAAGTGGCTGATTTAAAATGTGGACTGAGGTATGTTCGGACCCGCTGTCTTGAGTAGGGGCAGATGTACTGTTCGGGGTACGGATTTGGTAGAACTCAGAAGTTTTGGTCTAAGCCATGTATGTTTCCTAAGAAATCCACTTAATATGAATAAATTATTAATTTAGAACCCATTAACTCAAAATAGCCTAAACCCCGCACCTTTAAACTTCAAATCCTGGATCCCCTGTGGTCTTGAACTCAAGTTATATGTTGTTGAAATTTATTTAAAAATATGTAGTTATAATAGGAGTTGTGGGGTGCAATGGTATTCTACTTGATTCTAAATCCTGAATTCGTCTATGTTTATTGGACGTTGAAATTTTAATTTTTTGCTAAATTAAGGCGTTCCTTACGAGGTGCTTTAGGCAATGGTCTTTGATACAAGGGAACAGATTCTATAATGTGAAAAGAATTATGCTAATGATGAAAGCATTTTAAAGATCTAATTATCTGGCATGGTCCTGGGCCCTAAACTCCTCCTAATTATAGAACATGTGGACGTTGAGCGCGCCATTGGGCTAGATGCAGTGAAAGCCATTGGTTTCTCAACTATCTTGCTTTGTTTTCTCTCTTTGATATGTGGTTTTTGGGGTTACATGTGGTCCAAGTTTTTGGTGGTAGTTGATAGATATGTATTGCTCCTATTGCTCAATATTGCAATTACAATCAGACCTCTCTATAACAACATCCCTATATAACAACACTTCACTATAAAAGCCAAGCTTTTCCGGAATGTTATGTTATAACATATGTTCTCTATAACAACACTTAGCTATAACATCCAAAAAATATTCGGAACGAACGAGACTGTTATAGAGAAGTTTGACTCATGAGCACGTATCAATGAATATTTGTGCGACAATATTGATTATGGATCAAGCTTAGGACATTAATCTTATGCTTCATTTTCAATCATTGATGCAAACGATAAATTTTGAACAAGAAATGGTCAACACTACATGATTTCCTTTTACGGCGGATATTGGTGCGCATACTCCTTTCTGCAATATTTTTCGAGAAAAACTATTCATATATGACCTCTTCGAAGCTGCCACCAGTATGCGGATATGGACGATGTAGTATGAATCCCATATGTGTTTCTTATACAATACCATTCCTGCAGTTTCTGGTTCGAAACCATTATCTTCATCCCATATGTGCCACAACAGCTTCATTTTGCCCAACAATTGGTATGACGACCTTAAGAGACTTCATGTGTTTGCGCCAAGGGCTTTGGTTTAGTGGTAGGAGCACAATGTTTGATGTGTGGATTAGGCGCACGCCACAGGTTTGAATCCTGTAGCGGACAAAAGCTTGGTATTTAAGTGGAGAAGGATAGAAGGTGACCCCTTTATCTACCGAGTTCCGAAGTCCGAACCATGCGCCATTGGCACTTGGGATTTTTTTATTATTAGAGAAAGGGTGAGATTTTTCTTGTGTTACTTGCAGTGCCCTACCTATCATGGTTAACAAAACCGACAAAGTGAGCCATCATAATCTGGCTACTTTTATTCTTAACACATTTTCTTCCATCACATTGAAAATCCATATTCTGTCTTTGGAGGAGGGTGTGAATGAAGCCCTCTCTTTTTATCCACGACTAGTTCTTCACATTTTTTTCGATTACGGTGGTGCCGGAGCCAGTTTGCATGCAACTTAATTATTCCACCGGGTACCTGCTTACCTCCCACTAGCACATGTACCAGGTGGACTTTGTCTACCTAGGCTTGGGCATCTATGAAGAAATCACCAGTTGGTTTTTTGGCTTCACTAGGATTTGAATATGAGACTTTATAATACTCTTCCTACTTCATTGACCCATAGGTCACACCCTTGGATGCATGCTAGTTCTTCATAATATATAATGTCACTGCTATTTTTTTCAAATGACACTGCCAATGGGATGAATCTAAGATAGGAAGAACAGAAAAGTAAGCCGAGGAAGACCGGAAAAGGATGAGGAAGAATAGAAAAGGAGAAGTTCTAAATGGCCATGTCCGACTTCTTGGCTGACATGCGTTCTTTTTATTACAACTGGCCTGACCACTGCATCACACTTTGGGCCTTGTCAGTTCCATTGTTGCTCATCTCACCTCACCACCTTTCTACCTCTAACAATCAGCATGTCGGTATGTTAGTCAAGCCAAGACAATAATAGCATTTTATTACCTTATGAAAAAAATGATGACAACAATGGCATGGTCAGTGATTAATCTATACATTGTTAAACCTAACCTGATCATTTGATTGATTATGAGAACAATTGGCCATCGGAGATTATGGAAGGCCATGAAGGCTAGATTTTGAGGTATTTTTGTGTGTCGGCTTGCTTCAAAATCAATCAAAAGAGAAAAGAGGGGGGGTGGAGGATGGGGGGTGGGGAGGTGAGATG
>ML433716.1:0-16551 GCA_005239525.1 Nicotiana knightiana | reverse complement strand
GGGGGTGGGGTTTGATAGGCAGAAGTGGAATATAGAATTTGAATGCATGTATCTGTTAGTATGTGTTAGAGATAGAGAGGGGTGATACTATTGCTTTGCATTTCCTTTATCATGGTTGAGATGTTCATTATGGGCCAAGAGTTATCTTCTGACCCACGCCCACCCCCTTTTCTTTTGTAATGTTTTGAGGTGGGAATGTGTATGGCCAACCGGAAACAAATAAATTCTGCATTTTCTTTGTTATTTTGGCATTACTAACTGTCAGTTCTCTGATGAATTGATTCTTGCAGATCGACAAATTTAGATTCATGGTCTCCAGAGCAGTTAAAGATGATGTACTTTGGTGGAAACAACCGTGCTCAAGTTTTTTTCAAGCAGCATGGATGGACGGATGGAGGCAAGGTTGAAGCCAAGTATACCTCCAGGGCTGCTGAATTGTATAAACAATTACTATCAAAAGAAGTTGCTAAAAGTAAAGCAGAGGATGCAGGTTTGCCAGCATCGCCTGTTGCCTCTCAGGCTGTGCAGAGTACGAATGGATTTTCTGATGTTAAGACTAGTGAAGCTCCAAAAGAAACCTCATCGTTTAAGGAAGAAACTCCTGCTTCGCCCAAAGCATCACAATCAGTTGTTACTACTTCAATTAGGAAACCTATAGGTGCAAAGAAATCTGGGAAGCCAGGTGGTGGACTTGGAGCTCGGAAACTTACTAAAAAGGTATTCTTAGTCTTATGAGCTAGAGAAATGGTTGCAGGTTATAAATTGCATATTCTGAAAAGAAGACATATGTGTGCAGTTTAGCGTAAGCTGTTTAACACATTTGCTCACCAATTTGGAATTTAGTAATTGATTAAGCATCTTTTACCGATGTACAGCCAAGTGAAAGTCTCTACGACCAGAAGCCTGAAGAACCGCCTGTTCAAGTTTCTTCCTCCAATTCTACAAGTAATGCATCAACTGTTGGTTCATCATTCGCATCTCGCTTTGAGTACACAGACAATGTCCAACCCGCTGAGATGAGTTCTGGAGGCCCTCGTGTTCTTAACCATGTATCCGCTCCAATGTCCTCCAGCTTTTTTTCGGACTACGGAATGGACAGCGGTTTCACAAATAAGACAAGTTCAAATTCGTCAAAAGTTCAAGTGAGTTGTATTCTAGTTTTGTTTTCAATCATATGAGGATTCTAATGAACTGTTACAGTGAAACTTAAATGTTGACATGATTATATGTGAGATATGAAGAAAGTGGTATCGGACTTAGTTACAAGGTAAAGATATAAGCTTCATTTTTCACCTTGATGTCCCCAGGAATATTAGTTCGTTGGTACGACTATACCTTTTTCACATCCTATTACCTATTATACTTCTACATTTGATCTATCTGAAGTAGGCTTGAGTTTTTCTGAACCTGCATAAGTGCTATCCAAGATAAGCAATTTAATGTATACAATTAAAAAAAGGGCAGCATGTTGCACTAAGCTCCTGCTATGCTTGCGTCAGGGAAGGGCCGGACCACATTGGGTCTGATGTACGCAGCCGCCTTACCTTGCATTTATACAAAAGGCTGTTTCCACGGCTTGAACCCATGACCTCCTGGTCATGACGGCAACTTTTATTGTTGCGCCGAGGTTTCCCTTCCATTGAGCTTCTGAAAGATTGGGGGCAGTGATTTGTGAAAGATTTATTTGCTTTATGATCCTTTTCCAGCATCCTGCACTGTGAATAATTACAAGGATTGTCACTGAATTGAAAAAAAAATTGGAACTGTGGATGCTTCTCGACGGTCTATTTGCTTTTCTTTTTTTCTTTTTAAATGGAACTACCCATTAGCACTCTTGAAATACTTATTGCCCCACTCCCTTCCTCACTGAAGAAACATTTTCATTAGGTTAACCCAAATCGCTAGTGTGTCTCTACCTTTTTAGTCATTCAAGAAAAAGTAAATGTTCATCCTAAACATTACCAGTGCAAGTTTCAAGTGTCTGCTTACTAATGAAAAAGAAAAAGAAAAAGAAACAACTTTTGGATGTTTTCCTTTTGAAATATATATTGCTTGGAATATTCTTCGCTTTTTATTTTTATTTTTAAAAACCTCATTTTGTGCTGGATTTGTCCTTAAATCTGTGATTTACTGCTCTCACTCACTTCTTCTTTTGCTCCTGATAGATGAGTTGACTGCTTTGCCTAGGTGATTTCTGTAGTCTTCAAGTTTTCTTTTCTCTCCTCCTTTATCATCTTCACTGGCAGTGTTTATTTCACTGTAACTCACATCCTATTTTAATCAGATTGAGGAAACTGATGAAGCAAGGAAGAAGTTTTCTAATGCAAAAGCCATTTCATCTGCCCAATTCTTTGGTGATAAGAGCAAAGCTGAAATGGAAGCCTCAGTTTCTCTGCAGAAGTTCTCGGTATGTTTGCTTATTGTAGTTAACATTCTCATATTTTTAGGGGCCTTGCTGGTTTTTCAGTCAGCATGCAAGCAATGAAAAACCCTCTCCCTTCCCTCATTCATTATGATAGTTAGGGTCTTGTCCTACTAATTAGAAATACTATATCGCAACAACATTTTGCCCCATGTTCTCCTTTTTTCTTCCCATTCCCTTTTGTCCTTTAATGCACTGTACTTCTTTCCATGCTATCATTTTGCTGGGAATTTGTGGTAACTTAAAAAGAGACTGTTCAACGGTTACTGTGAGAGCCTTCTACAATGGAACTTATTAATTACCAGTACCTGGGTTGCAGAACCACATTTATCTGTTTGTTGAAGATACCTTATTGATGCTGTTTACTGAGGTGTGGATTGAAGGAAATATGATGGATAATTTTTGAAATTCCATTCATGGAGATAATGGTGAAGACCATTTGCCATAACTTGAGATAATGGTGTCTTGTTGACCTCTTGCTTGTTCGCTTCATAATTGCTTTTGTTAATTTGCATAACAAGTTATCTACTGGTCCGACGTACTGTGGAATAGTTAACCCCCAGGTCGTTTTAATACTTGAATCTCATTTTGAAGGAGCTTGTAATAGCTACTTCAGCAAATGAATATGATTTGTAAGCTAAAATGATCTGCACAGCTTATAGCATTAGTCCTAATCTGATTATTTACTTGTTACATTTGCCTGTCGGGTTGCTTCCGCTAGTGCTTATTGTATATTTACTTTGTCAAAAAAAACTTTGTGCTTATTTTGTATTTTGTCTGACCCATGTCTGAAGAATCCTTTTAGTGTCAATTTCTAAACGAGTGCAACTATATTACTTGAGCTTGACCTGAAAAAAGATAAGTTCACCTAGAAATGTATGAGTCCGACTCGTGCTCCTAAAAATGTGTTCTGCAATCTATTCCTCAGGGTTCAAGTGCCATTTCAAGTGCAGACCTTTTTGGTAACGATGATAGAGCAGATCTGGACCTCACTGCTGGTGATCTCATTAACCGGCTCTCTTTCCAGGTATAGAAGCAATAATAACACAAATGTAAACGCTTTTCAATTCCCATCTGCAAGTTTTGAACGGATAGCTCTTTCGTTTGTCTCTACGTTTTCAGGCGCAACAGGACATCTCCTCTCTGAAAAATATCGCTGGAGAAACTGGAAAGAAACTTGGCTCCTTGGCAGCAACCTTAATGTCCGACTTTCAAGACAGAATCCTGTGAGGAAGTCACCTTGTGTTTAAAGTCGTGAAGAGGGAGGTTACGAGATTTGTATGAATTTTTTTCAGAAAATGAAAATAAGAGTAGAACTCAATAGGTTTTTGAGGAAGCTGGTCTTGTCTTATTAAAAATTTCCTTATGTATGTTTTTCTTTTTTCTTTATTTAGTTCTTGATGAGGTTCGTAGAGCTTTGTTAAACATTTTACTGTGTACTAGACTGCGTCCGAGATGTGAAATCAGCGAATTGTAAACTAGTGAAAACTATTTCTCAATGTGTTGTGTAATTAATTTATAGGGTATGCTTTTATTCTCTTTATCAGCCAGGCATATTTAGTCGATTGTGCATATTGCTACCACAGTCGCCAGCCAAGTCTATTCTAAATTTCGAGTTTCTTGATGATCAGGATCAGATTGTGATAGCGTCATTGAACTTCAATCAAGTTTGGATCGGTAAACCAACGCAAACTTACAACAACAACAAACCCAGTGTAATCTCAAAGTGAATTTTCAAAATGAAAACGAGATTAAACAACTTATTTGTGTTTGGTTACATTGGAAATTACCCCACCACCGACATTCTCAATTATCACGTTCACCACCATCAGTCTCCGCTACCACGATCGCCAAACACTAACACCAACTACCTTCGTCATTACAACCACCATTGGAAACCACTAGCATCATCGCTAACTACTACCACCAACCCAATTCGGTATAACAGTAGCTACCACTTATTGAGTTGTATTTGGGCCATTTTATTTATCTGCTTTGTTTCTTTTATTAGATATGTAATTAATTAACTCAAATCTTAGTTAGAATTAGTTAGGCCCACTCTATAAATACATGTAAAGTCATACATTTTAGATTAATGAGAAAAGTCCAGATATTTTCCATTCCACCTGCTGCATGTCACACGCCATTCTTCTCCTCTATGTTTCACATTTGTTCCGATCGCCGAAATCCTCCATGGATTCCAGTTTGGATTTCTGATTTCTAACATGGTATCAGAGCATATCCTTTGATTTCGCACCTCGTCTTGTTTTTCAACTTTATATCAAGGTGTTCTTTGAGAATTTTCAGAAACCCTAATTTTCGTCGGAGTTTTTCTGATTTCATCATTTTTTTTGAGATTTTTATTCACATTTGAGGATTTTTGTTGTGGATCTCAAGCTTTGAGCTGCAATTTTCAGTCCTTCAACAAGCTCGGAGGTTCGTTTGCGACTTTCGTGGTTTTGACGATAACTTCGTTGTACTTTTGCCTCAAATTCCGGTAAGTTCTTTCTTTTTATCATCTTGTTTGTGGTAGCAATAGGTGATAATTCAGTATCTTCTGGACCTCCTAATGTTTCTTCGTGTGACCCGTCAAATTTCAATAATCCAACTCATGAGCTCTATCTCAATCCTTCTGACAATCCTGGCACTATGATTGTCCCTGTGTGTTTCAATGGTACTGGTTTTGGGGCATGGAGCTGTGGTGTATATATTGCTTTGGGGGAAAAGAATAAACTTGGTTTTATCGATGGTTCTTGTGTCAAACCACCCACAAAATCGCCTCTCCTCAAGCAATGAGAACGATGCAACCTAATGGTATCTAGTTGGGGTGCTTAACTCTTTGGTTCAGGACATTTATGACAGTGTCATATATTGTAAGTATGCCTATCAGATTTAGGATGAACTTAATGAGCGATATGGTTAGTCGAATGGAGCTCGAATTTATCAAGTATAGAAAGAGCTCAATGCTTTAACTCAGGGATCTCTTGATATTCAAACTTATTATACAAAAAATAAGAAGAAATGGGATGAATTAGATTCGCTAAACAGTGATTCAGGATGCACTTGTGAGTGTCAATGTGGAGGAAAAGCAAAATTACTGAAGGAGAAAGAAACTCATAGGCTTAACCAATTCTTAATGGGACTTAATGATAGTTATGTTGGAGCAAGGAGAAATATCACTATGATGAAACCTGTTCCTAGCATCAGCCAAGCATATTCTATGCTTCTCCAAGATGAGACACAATCTCAAGTACAATCTGTCTCTCATATTATTCCTGAGTCTGCTTCTTTTGGTGGACAAAAATTTCCTTCTAAACTCAACTTGTCTGGCCATAAGAAATCTAATGTGTCATGTAAATACTGTAAAAAATCTGGTCATACTATCGACAAATGCTATAGGTTGAATGACTTCCCTTCAGACTTTAAGTTCACAAAAAAGAAGCGTATAATGGCTGCTTCTATTCAGACTGGGAATTCACCTCGTGTTGGTAATACATGCCAGTATAATGATGCTCCCCGATAAACTTCCTCTTCCTTTCACACCACAACACTTTCAACGATTGCAGATTTGGTCTCACTGTTGCATCATACTCATGTTAATCCTGAAAAACAACCTGTGTCTCCTGAGCCTTTGACTGCTTCTGCACATTTTGCTGGTAAAATACCTTCTATTTTTCATGTTAGTTGTGGTTCTTGTATTTGTCTTAATTCTAAACTTTATACTGGTTACTGGATTATAGATTCAGGGGCAACAGATCACATGACCTCAAACAAGTCCTTCCTTTCTAATCTACATGTTTTATCAGTTCCATATCTCATTAATCTTCCTAATGGGTATAAGGTTAAGGTTACCCGTATTACTAGCTTTAACCTCCTCTATCACTTTAACAAATGTCCTCTTTGTACCCAGCTTCAAATACAACTTACTCTCAGTGCATAAGTTATGTTCTCACTTACAAACTAATGTTCTTTTTACACCTGGTTCATGTCTTCTGCTGCATGGACTTTCTCTGAAGAGGCCACTGGCTCTTGGTAGACTATTTGAAGGTCTTTATGTACTGGACAACTCTATGCTTGAAAATTCTACGATCCATCAACATACTTGTATTCTCACTCCTATTCCTACAATTGTAAATACCATGAGTGATTTTGTTTCATGTCCTACACTTGTAAATATCATCAATAATTCTTGCTGGTTCAATCAATAAAGATGTTCAACTTTGGCATCATAGACTTGGTCATATTCCATTTTCTAAGTTGCAAAAGATTCCCAATTTATCTTTTCCTGATTGTACTTAACAACCTTTTATTTGTAATATTTTTCCAATGTCTAGACAATAAAGACTATCTTTTCTTCACATCTCTATTTCTTCCAAAGTTGTTTTTGATCTAGTTCATATTGATACTTGGGTCCTTATCACACTGCTACATATTATGGTCATAAGTACTTTCTCACAGTGGTTGATGATTACTACAGAGTTACTTGGACTCATCTTTTGAGTTGCAAAAGTAATGCTTTCACCATTTTGAAAGCTTTTTTATTTATGGTGGAAACATAATTTGGTGCTAAGGTTAAGATTCTGAGGTCTGACAATGCATTTGGGTTAGGGTCCAGTCATGAAAATTGTCTTTTTGGCTTCAAAGGAAATTATTCACCAAACTTCATCTCCTCACAGTCCACGACAGAATGGAGTCGTCGAAAGGAAACACAAGCACCTTTTAGAGACAACTAGGGCACTTTTGTTCCAATCTGGCTTGCCAACTTCTTTTGGGGTGACTGTTTTCTTTGTACCACTTACTTAGTGAATAGATTCCCTCTTTCTGTTTTGCATGGTAAATCCCCTCATGAGCTTTTATTTGGATCTTGTCCCTCTTATTCTCACCTCAAAGCTTTTGGGTATTTGTGCTATACCACAACTCCTAAACAACTAAGGGATAAATTTCAACCTCGGGCAACAACTTGTGTCTTTCTTGGCTACCCATTTGGCGAGAAAGGTTATAAGGTGCTTGACCTTCACACTAAGAAAGTTTTTATTTCCGGAGATGTTGTGTTTCATGAAACAATTTTTCCTTACACTTCAACCCATTCTTCTTCTTCTCCGTCATATTTTCCTTTTATCCCCAACTCAATGCATATTTATATTGATGCTGGTGAAGTTTATGATTTTAATGGTGGCAATGTACATGACTGAAGGTACTTATGACACTACCTGTTCCTCACCTCCCATTCTTTCTTCTCCCCCCACTTCCTCATGTCCTGCCACTTCTTCCTCCTCTCCAATCCCTTTAAGAAGATCAAGTAGACCACATAATCATCCTCCTTATTTGCAAGATTATGTGTGTGCTGTTGCTTCTTCTTATCCAATTTCTACCTTAACTAATACCTCATCCTTCCCTAAGCATTTTTGCCTCAGTTCTCTGTCTTCACATAATTAGTCTTTAGTAAAGAATCTGGACACTGTTCAAGAACCCACTAGTTTTCACCCGGCTGTTTTAGATCCAGCATGACAAGAATCCATGCTTAAAGAGTTTGAAGCTCTTGAAGCCAATCAAACATGGACCATTGTGCCTTTGCCTCCTGGCAAGAAGTTGATTGGTAATAAGTGGGTCTATAAAATCAAGCACAGGGCGTATGGTAGTATTGAAAGATTTAAAGCAAGGCTAGTGGTAAGGGGAGACACCCAACAAGAGGGTATTGATTACACTGATACTTTTTCTCCCGTGGTAAAGATGACCACCATTAGGAGTGTTATTGCAGTAGCTGTTAAAAGGGGTTGGATATGTTCCAACTCGACGTTAATAATGCCTTTTTACATGAGGATCTTGAGGAAGAGGTCTTTATGAAAATACCCCAAGGCATGACTATACCTAATCCTTCCGTTGTTTGCAAACTTGGGAAATCCTTGTATGGCCTCAAACAAGCATCTATGCAGTAGTATTTTAAGTTGTCTGATGCTTTGTGCTCTAGGGGTTACGGTGTCTCCAAAAATGACTATTCTCTCTTTCTGAAGCATTCTTCCTCTTCCATTTTTATTGTGGCGGTTTATGTTGATGATGTTTTGGTAACTGGAAATGACACTACCGAGATAACTTCTCTTAAATCATTTTTGGATCAAAAGTTTCGTATCAAAGATTTTGGTATCTTACATTACTTTCTTGGTCTAGAAGTTCTTAGAGAATCTGCTAGTGTTATCATTACACAACGTAAATTTTCTCTTGATATGTTAACTGAATTTGACTCTCATGATCTTTTTCCTGTTCTGCTCCATTGCATGTGCCTTGCAAGTTAACTTCTACTGCTGAGAATCCTTTGTCTAATCCTATTGTATATCACATGTTGGTTGGGAAGATAAACTTCCTTAGAACACCAGGCCTGATTTATCTTACTCAGTTCAACTTCTCAGTCAGTTTATGCAATCACCTTGTGAGAGCCATTTCCAAGTTGCCTTGCATACTTCGCTATGTTAATGGTACTATCGGGCAAGGTCTTTTCATGTCTACTAATTCTGATTTCAAGTTGCAGGCTTTTTGTGACAGAGATTGGGCTGTCTGTCAGTGGATTTATTGTGTTGCTTGGTTCCAGCATGCTATGCTGGAAATCAAAGAAACAACCCACTGTCTCCTTGAGTTATGCGAAAGCTGAATATCGTTTCATGCGTCGCGTCGTGGCAGAATTGGCCTGGCTTTCTCGTTTGTTGGTGGAGTTAATTGTTCCTTCTGTGGTACCAGTTCCTCTTCACTGTGACAGCCAATCCAAAATTTACATTGCCAAGAACCCGATTTTTCACGAAAGAACAAAGCACATTGACTTGGATTGTCTTTGTTCGTGAAAAACTCTGTGAAGGACTTATTTCCCTCTCCTTTGTCCCCACGAAGTTGCAGCTGGCTGACATGCTTACGAAGCCTTTATCTGGTGCTCAGTTTCATACAATACTTGGCAAGTTGGGGGTTGGTCATCACCCGCCAACTTGAGGGAGGTGTTGAGTTCTATTTAGCCCATTTTATTTATCTGCTTTGTTTCTTTTATTAAATATGTAATTAGTTAGCCCAAATCCTAATTAGACTTAGTTAGGTCCACTCTATAAATACTTGTACAGTCTTACATTTTAGACTAATGAGAAAAATCCAGATATTTTTCATTCCATTTGCTGCATGTCTCACACGCCATTATTCTCCTCTCTGATTCACATTTGTTCCGTTCGCCGGAATCCTTCATGGATTCCAGTTCAGATTTATGATTTCTAACACCACTACATAATTATCATAGTCGACCACCACTGCCGCCAGCTACTACCAACATACATATATACATTTACCATCAACTACCACCACCAAAAATCATCACTTTACAACCTAATATTATTTTTTAGGCGAAATGGATTCGTGGGCACTTAAACTTGTATCGGTTTGCAGACCCGATATATGAACTCTTGGATTTCTCATTTGAATACCTCTACTTGAGAAAATGACAACAAATAAACACTTGTGATGGTGCGTTTTATTTAATTGCTGCTGACATGGATTTAATTTAATATTTTGTGTAGCCACATCTTCTGTTCATTCATATTTTGCTGACACCTGTGTGTAGAAGGTCCCACTTCTTTTTTTTTGGTCAAATTAACTGCTCATATCCCCTCGACTCCATTGGAACCCGCCGGAAAAACCTTCCAGAATTGGGAATCAACCTGAAAGTTTTTAGATTTTAGCGAGCGATTGTCATTTTTCTCTCCCACCTAATACCTTTCACTTTCATTGTTTTTCATCTTCTCACCTACAAAATAAGATCCGTCTGCAAAACCTTCAAGTTCGACTTTTACCACCAAAAATCATAGAGAAAAAATCATCAAAACTCATAGACAAATACACCACGTCCAAAAATCAGAGAGGTTAGAAAAATCAGGAAATAACACGTAAATTTTACCATGAGAAAAATCAGACCCGATTCATTCCAACAAATTTACAAATAATTTCAACAAATTAAAAAGCGGTGAACATTGTTTGCTTTTCAATTCTTTTTATCTATTCATACTACAAAAATCAGACACTGTTTCTTTCATCTTTCTTGATCTAATGGATTTGTTTTTATGATAGTGAAAGTGAACTTTTCTCTAATATGGGCTTTAAAGTGTGATTTATAGTTAAAATTTGAAGAATAGTTGGATATAGTGGTTGAATATGGAGCTTTCAAGTGAAATTTATCAAGATCTTAATTATGGACTTAATTTGGAATAAAAGGGAAAGGGAGGGGAAGGGAGATGAAGAGAAATGGAGGGGGATGAGGGTTGGGGGACGGGGAGACAGGGGCAGACGATTAAGGGGTGGGGGGTGGGTGGCAGCATGAAGAAAAAGTGTTTTTCTTTTTTCTTTTTATTATTAATTATTTATCTTTTATCTTTTATAGTATTCACGCGCTTTATATCCGTGATTAACACCCAATTGTCCACACCAGCTATAATGTTACCACATAAGCATAGTTAACTGTCAAATGTCAACATGAAGAAAAAAGGTGTTTTTCTTTTTTCTTTTTATTATTAATTATTTATCTTTTATCTTTTATAGTATTCACGCGCTTTATATCCGTGATTAACACCCAATTGTCCACACCAGCTATAATGTTACCACATAAGCATAGTTAACTGTCAAATGTCAACATGAAGAAAAAAGGTGTTTTTCTTTTTTCTTTTTATTATTAATTATTTATCTTTTATCTTTTATAGTATTCACGCGCTTTATATCCGTGATTAACACCCAATTGTCCACACCAGCTATAATGTTACCACATAAGCATAGTTAACTGTCAAATGTCAACATGAAGAAAAAAGGTGTTTTTCTTTTTTCTTTTTATTATTAATTATTTATCTTTTATCTTTTATAGTATTCACGCGCTTTATATCCGTGATTAACACCCAATTGTCCACACCAGCTATAATGTTACCACATAAGCATAGTTAACTGTCAAATGTCAACATGAAGAAAAAAGGTGTTTTTCTTTTTTCTTTTTATTATTAATTATTTATCTTTTATCTTTTATAGTATTCACGCGCTTTATATCCGTGATTAACACCCAATTGTCCACACCAGCTATAATGTTACCACATAAGCATAGTTAACTGTCAAATGTCAACATGAAGAAAAAAGGTGTTTTTCTTTTTTCTTTTTATTATTAATTATTTATCTTTTATCTTTTATAGTATTCACGCGCTTTATATCCGTGATTAACACCCAATTGTCCACACCAGCTATAATGTTACCACATAAGCATAGTTAACTGTCAAATGTCAACATGAAGAAAAAAGGTGTTTTTCTTTTTTCTTTTTATTATTAATTATTTATCTTTTATCTTTTATAGTATTCACGCGCTTTATATCCGTGATTAACACCCAATTGTCCATACCAGCTATAATGTTGCCACATAAGCATAGTTAACTATCAAATGTCAACATGAAGAAAAAGTGTTTTTCTTTTTTCTTTTTATTATTAATTATTTATCTTTTATCTTTTATAGTATTCACGCGCTTTATATCCGTGATTAATACCCAATTGTCCACATCAGCTATAATATTGCCACATAAGCATAGTCAACCGTCAAATGTATCTATTAGTAACCATTTTCTCAAGTAAAGGTGTTCAAATAAGAAATCCAAAAGTTCATATATCGAATCTGCAAACAGATACAAGTTTAAATGACCACAAAGCCATTTCGCCTATTTTTTAACTACAACATAGTACGAACTTAGATTCAAATATTTTAATTTCACTAAAAAGGATGGCCCTTTTAAGCTAGTTTCCTCTTTGTAAAACATTTGAAAAAAAAAAGACAGTACTTCTCTTTCTTTTGTCCCTATTTATCCGATATCAAATATTTTAAGATTTATTAAAATAAAAATGTTATACATAAATTAGAATGGAGGAAGAATAACTTTACCATTTGGAGAAATATATTATTGTTTTATATTTACAAAATAGAAAAACAAAAAATGACAAAACAAAGTTTACTCCCACTGTCTCTCTCATTGGCTACATAAAGGTCCCTCCAATTGACAGAAATGTCGGTTCAACTTTCCCTCCCTTTTCAAAACCCTCCAATTATCAAATCCACTTCAATTTCCCTCCATTCTTCAAATCCATAACTACCAATTTTGTCTTTCCCTTTCATGGATTACAACAATCTAAATTCAAATCCCATTTCAAAAACCCAATTTTTGATTTCTTTTCCCAAGAAAACCCCTTTTCTCTCCCTTTTTTCAACATTTCAAAGGACACCCATTTTGTAAAAAATCCTAAAGATTCATTTGTTACCATTAAAATTAGTCGATTCTCACAAAATCTTAGCTGGGTCATCCCCAATCATACCCTTCAAAAACCCTAGTTTTTAACCCCAAAGTTTCAAGAAAATCCTATTTTTTATCTGTTTGTTTGACGTTTCAATGGAAACCCATCTCGTGGAAAACCTAAAGATTCAACCTTTACCTGTTAATTCAGTTGAATTTCAAAAAACCCTAGATGGGTCGTCCCCAAATTCGCCGAATCAAGCTTGGCAAAGTGATGAAATGGAAAAAGATGGTGACGTTTTGGCAGAAGAAGATTCCAGAAGAGTTGAGAATGAAAATAAGGAGAATTTAGATTTGGATTCTAATTGGACTGATTCTTGGGCCAAAGTTACTGATTCAAGCCCATTGGACTCGCAATGGTCTGTTGATACTGCTGATTACGGGCCTTCGTCTTCTAATTGGGCTGAACGGCCTTCAGAAATTAAGCCATTGGACTCAATTCGGCCCCAATGGAATTTTCAAAGAGATGAGGAAACTAGGCCTGAAATCTCTGATCTGCCCTTTGAGAATCAAACTTTTAATTGGTCAAAATTTTAGTTGACCGTTATATTTAAGTTAATTCTTCTATAGTTTTAATGCTAAATTTTTTATTTTTTATTTTTTATTTTTCAATTTATGTAAATCTATTTGATTGATTACGTAGATTAAGAAAAAAAGGACTCTTGAACATGCGTTAACATTTGTGTGGTTAATAATCTTGCATATTGTGCCTGTACCCATGTCTCATTGAGATTTTTTTTTTTTTCAATTGTTTAAATATTCTATTAAAATTTAAGTTTAAGTTATCTAATAAAAGAGTAAGTTTATAACAATAATGAATGTTGATCCTAAACTTAGCAATGAAGAACTCGCCCCATAAAACTGCTCAATCATCAGTTAAGAAATTGTAAACTTTTTAGTATTTAATTATATGCAAAATCCTATGATGAGATCATAACATACCAATGACCTAGTTTTAGAATATGCGCGTTGCACGTGCACCTTTATCTCAATGAGTATAGAATTTTATAAGTCACACAAATTTGATTATACTATGTAATTTAGATATAAATACCAGATTTTAAAAAAGCACAAGCTCTTGAAAATAATTAATATTGATCATATTTAGCCAACTTAAGAAAGTAAAAAAGCTATGTCACACAAAAGTAATTAATGTATTATTATTACTTCAATATATGAGTTGTGCATTTGCTTTATGTAGAATAATATGTTGACTTATACTTAAATATCATGCAACAACACCATGTTCTTCCTGGCCTTAAAAAAAAAAAATTCTATTTGCTCTAGTACCTAATATGAATCTTATCTTATTCATATTGGAACTCAAATAAAAAAAAATACAAAAAACTTTAGTAGACTGTAATTGTTCGAAGAATTTATTGGATGGGTATTATTTAAACCCAACTATTTGTTTCTAGAAAAAATAAAATGATTGTCATAAATCATAAGTCATAAATTAATGATTATTATTATTATTATTATTATTATTATTATTATTATTATTATTATTATTATTATTATTATTATTATTATTATTATTATTATTATTATTATTATTTATCCAACGCGAAGTGTACAATGTAATATAACTCTACAAAGGTATAAAACTCTATTAATGTTTCATGTAGATTTGAAGTGTATTCATATAATCATTACAATAGTGTTTAAAATATATATTTTTCAACATACACATTTTAAGATTTTTATTGAGTTATAAAATAGAATTATAGTTAAGTAATTAAATTTATTCGTTAGTAACATTTTAGCGAAACACTACTTGGGTCCAACTGATTTGATATTATCTCACTTAATTTACGAATAATGTTGTTGATATATTTTTTCTTTTATCATTTGAATGACTTTGTAACAAAAACAAATCTTACTGTTAATGCGATGTTTATCATGAATGTCAATCTCGTACTCATAATTAATAACTATTATAAATCCTAACATTAAAGGAAATGATTTAATAAGGTAAACAAAATTTTGTTGATTTAAAAGTCATAAATATTATGAACATAAGAAAATGACTCGGTATTCTTAACGTTTGAATATTCGGCTTTATTTGATAGAATGCTAAGACATAATGAAGAACAAGACAAGACAAGTTTTGGGTGAAATCTCTCATCCCTTCTCATTGATTCCACAAGTATTTATAGGCAAAGAAATAAGACAAAACCTAAACTAATTGGGAAACCTAAACCTAATGGGAGAATGGTAACCTACTCCTAAATAACATAGGAAATATACAAATCTAGAATATTCCTTATTTACTTTTGTTTCCTTATCACCCCCCCTCGAGTTGGAGCATGAAGATTACGAATGCCCAACTTGTCAAGTAAGAGCTCAAATTGTGATTTGCCTAAAGCTTTCGTAAAGATGTCGGCAAGTTGTGCAGTCGTACGAACAAAAATCGGGCGGATGGTGCCTCCGACAAATTCATCTCGAATAAAATGACAGTCTATCTCAATATGTTTTGTTCTTTCATGGAAGACTGGATTGCGGAGGATATGTAGTGCAGATTGACTATCACAAGAAAGACGAATGGGAGAATGGTGTTGGATGCCCAGACTTGATAGAATACTCCGAAGCCATTTTAATTCACAAATAGTCATAGCCATAGACCGATATTCAGCTTCAGCCGATGATCGAGAAACAACATTTTGCTTTTTCGTTCTCCATGAGACCGGTGAGTCTCCTATTGAGATATACCATCCGGTGAGTGATCGTCGAGTTAACGGACAACCAGCCCAATCAGAATCACACCATCCGTACAACTTAAGATCCGAAGTCGAAGAAAGAACAATACCTTGGCCCGGGCTTCCCTTGAGGTACCGGACCACTCTTAGAGCAGCATCCCAGTGGTCTGCTCGCGGTTGTTGCATAAATTGCGACAAGACATGAACACTGTAAGACAAATCAGGACGAGTAAAACACAAGTAGATCAATCGGCCGACAAGACGTCGGTAGCTCTCGGGATTATCAACAAAGCGGCTACGTGACAAAGCTAGTCGATGGTTCTGTTCCATCGGGGTGCCAATTGGACGACCCCCGAGTAAGCCGACCTCAGAAATGATATCCAAGGCATATTTCCGTTGATTGAGGAAGAGACCTTTGGGTCCTCGAGCAACTTCAACGCCCAAGAAGTATTTCAACAGGCCCAAGTCTTTCATATGGAAACATTTGGCAAGGTAATCTTTGAAATGTTGGATCCATTTTGAATTGTTGCCGGAGATAATCAAATCATCCACATATACAAGCACATTTAACTGCAGAGCTCCCCGCTTCAAAGTGAAGAGCGAGTAATCGGAATATGACTGTCGGAACCCATATCGTTTCAGGGCAGTCGACAATTTTGCGAACCAGCACCTTGGTGCTTGTTTCAACCCATAAAGTGATTTCTTGAGATGACATACTTTGTCGGGATCATTTGATCGGAACCCCGGAGGCATTTTCATATACACCTCTTCCTTGAGGTCACCATGGAGGAAAGCATTGTGGACATCCATCTGATGCAATTCCCAGTTCTGAGCTGCAGCTACGGCAAGGAATACTCGGACAGTCACCATTTTTGCTACCGGAGCAAACGTCTCTGTATAGTCAATTCCTTCTATTTGATGGTTGCCGAAGATAACCAATCGGGCCTTGTACCTTTCAACAGATCCGTCAGAATGATACTTGATCTTGTAAACCCATCTACACCCTAGTGCTTTCTTGCCCGGTGGTAAAGTTTTGACCACCCATGTACCGTTATCTTCTAATGCTTGGATATCTTGTTGCATTGCTTTCTTCCATCGG
>ML433715.1:0-55456 GCA_005239525.1 Nicotiana knightiana | reverse complement strand
GATTCTTGACACGTCGAACTAAACGAGTATGCGTACGCGTGACTCGTATTGAGTTAATTATTTAAATAATCGAATAATAAGAAAGGTTAAAAATACAAATATATCCTAAAAGTGAGTAATTAAACAATTTAAGCCAAGTTTAATCATTAAGCGACCGTGCTAGAACCACGGAATTCGGGAGTGCCTAACACCTTCTCCCGGGTTAACAGAATTCCTTACCCGGATTTCTGGTTCGCAGACAATTTAAACAGAGTCAAAATTCCTCAATTTGGGATTTAAACCGGTGACTTGGGACACCAAATAAACTATTCCAAGTGGCGACTCTAATAAAAATAAAATATTCCCATTTCGAATAATGTCACTTTAAGTGGAAAAACTCACGTACCCCCTTTTGGGGCGTATAAAAAAGGAGGTGTGACAGGAATATTAATAAATGTGAAAGTGGATAAAAACAAACATATTAAACAATTTCGAAGGGACAATCATCCACACATAGCTTTACTACAATAGGTTAGTCGTCCAAACGAATGGTCAAATAACATTCGTTCTTATCAACGTACGAGCATAATAATAATGTGAGAAACAAATTATGTCAAATTAATGTTTCAGTATTCAATCATCTAATCAAGGCAAAAATCAATATTCATGCTCCGAACTTGAGTTAGTTAAAAACTCAAGTAACCGTTTTAACTTTTTTTGGTGACATTAGATTCACAATATTGCCTTGATTTAGGAAAAATTAAAAGACATTTGGTTCAAGATACCCCACGGATTATTGTAGGGGATTTTAATCTTACTTTGAATACATATTTAGGGAGAAGCTTATTGTCTCATAGTGAAGATAAAAAGAATTTGCATACATATAAGGATTTGCTGAGACCTTCTTCCTTCCTGGTACAGTGCACGTTGCACATCCTACCTACTATAAGATATATGGTTGTTCTTGTTGGACTTTAAGCATTGGGCTTAAAGACTTTAAGCATTGGGCTTAAAAGTCTAGGAGTGTGAATTGGGAAATGGTGGGAAATAAAATGGAGGGAAATGAAAATTTGAATCAAGTGAGCTTTTGTCATGAACTTTGTACCACATTGGTGAAAGACAACTACACTTGTGTGTATAAATATAGGATCACTTCTTAGAGCTCTTAAAAGGAGTTGAAGAGGATGTATCCTCGCGCCGTCGTCGTCGCTCGCTCGGCTCGGCTTCGGCTTCGGCTTCGGCTTCGGCTTCGGATTCGGATTCGGATTCGGATTCGGATTTGGATTTGGATTTGGATTTGGATTTGTCAAATGATCGATCGATAAGATTATTTTTGGACAAAGTTTATTTAATTAATTATTTAATAATTAAATTAAATATCAGTTAGTTCATTAACGGAATTAACTGAAATCCAAAAACGCTGCCTTTGCTTGTTTTCCTTCCTGAACAGACACTTTATTTTCCTGAACAGACATCACACCTCTTCCAATAGTTGCCTATAGTTGCCTATAAATTCTGAGGCATGGCTTAATTTCCAGACACTGAAAAACGAATTCCCATTTCTGAATACTGCATTCTACTTCGCAGTCTCTCTCTCTCTCAACTTCGTAAGTGTGATCTTGCTCCGTTCTTTGAGTTTGTTGGTATCCTGCAGTTGGTATTGCCACTGTTGCAGGAAGGTCATTCCGTTTTATCCTGGGAGGATTTAATCCATTACCTTGGCAACTTGTGAGGGGGTTAAAATTCCTTAAGGACACACAAGAAAATTGTGGACTCGGAATATTATTTATCGTTTATATATATTTTCTGTTTCTTCTAACAGTTCTTCTGATTTTCTGAGTTTTAACACAGAAGCGATAACAGTTCTTATCATATCTCCAGATGAATTAGTGAACCCAATTATAAGAGCTTCTTGTTACTCGCCTCATCAATGGTCTCAGAAGGATTTTACTTCTAGAGAAATTTAGAGAATTCAGGGCTGTTATCGTACCAGTACCAGACGAGTATCTCGTTTTTGTTATGAGGCTAAGTCGTAGTTTCAGGCAACATATACCAACCGACCTAGTTGGTAGGTTGGTTTCTACTCTGACCAGCCTTTGCCAGTTGCAACAACGTAGTGAGTAACTGGCAGACAGTGTGTGTAGAGATGATAGTGAGATTCTGGCCAACAGTTTTCTCATGGTCTGCTGCTCAGAGGAAAAATGTGTTGATTGCTTCAAGTAAGGCCTTTGATACTCTGGCGGCCAATGCTCAACTACTTGGGATGGGACCCTATCCATCTGTTGTTGGTTCTGAGAAGAAGAAGGAGCTGAATTTGAAGTTGGGTGTTTAGTTTTAGTTTAAGATTTTACAACAATTACTGTTCCGCTAACCATGCAAATCTAATATAACATGAAATTTCAACTCATGCAACGACTATAGTTTAATTTAATTGAAGGTCAAAAATTGTGGTAAGGTGAATAAACAAGGGAATAACATCGAATAAATGAATAACCGAGAAAAATATGATATTTATTAATTCATTAGTTAAATAGAAAAGGTACAAAAAACTAAAAATATTACATATGCACTAAGTTTTAGGATTTTAAGTTTCACAATTATCGGCAAATGTTCTGATAGGACAGTTGCAATAATGGATTGGTGATGAAATTGAAACGACCTAGTTAAGGTTGTATTGCAAATAATCTTGTCTAACTTCGAAACTCTATCTGGATTGTTATTGTCTTTAAATGTATACGTAAATTCAAATTTCTTGTCATGAATATAAGAGTGTCTCAACAAATCCTTTTTTTTTTTGACACAATTGCAAACATAAACGTACCATAAGAGAATACGAAAAAAAACGTAGTAGCGGAACTTAACAACATATAGTCTCATCTATTATAGATTCAATGAAAACATTCACAAAAGTCCTAGAAGACATACACCTCAAGTTGAGATGATGTGAGCTTGAGAGTATCCAAACGACAACCATTAAATGTTATATTTACATAAGTGATAGTTCATAATATATTTTATATATATGGCTTGTGTCAGAATAAACTATTCAAGTTTTAAGGTGAAGTGAAGATAAAGGTCAAGACATGCATTCAAGGCGCTCTTTAAAAATTTGGGATAAGATATTGCATCATTTAAGTTGATATTGCTGATATAAGATTGATTTTGCACGCCTAGCGTTGCAGATTTAGATCTTCCAAAATTTTAAGTTCTTATGATTAGGTGATTCATGGCTTATACTATGTAAAATAATATATATTTGTTTGTTTTCTGCATATTCAATTCATACAATCATTTTTATTTTTGTCATGGTAACATGTTTTGCATATTTAAATATCCCATTGGCACAAGAATAATTATGATCTAATTGCAATGTGTTCTCATTTCTCTCAGTCCATCAAGTCTGGTATCCAATATGGCAATAATATTTGAAGTATGAGAAGATATATACTGTATACGGTCAGAACGGGTTTTCCTTCGTATGACTAATCGAGGTTAGCTCAAGGTTCGGGTGTTATATCGAGCCATAGTGCAGAGTTAGATTGTTGAACTCGTAATCCAGAGACCGATCAAGGTCGAGATCGGTCAAGATCGAGACCAAGCAAAATAGAGATCGACCAAGATCGATGAAAGTTTACCTAGTCAAGTGTCGGTAAGCCGAAATATCCGTAATCGAGCAAGGATCATGGCGAAAATCTCGGAACGTATCAAGATGAGGCCGATTAATTAGCTAATCATGAGATTTCTTACTGTATTTAGAGTTGTAACAAAAGTAGGACCCTCTACTATATAAAGGGGGTCTGATCATTTGTAAATGATCATTACATTCATGCAATAAAAGCAATATACTACCTTCTCTTAAGCTTTCAATATTTTGTTACTTTGTTCATATTTCAGTAAAAATTTTACTTGGTTCGAAGGTGACCTAGCTCGAGGACCAAAGCCATACGTTCATTTGGTTTGTATTTATTTCTCTTTACAGTTAACTTCAATATCAATTTACATATTTTCTTAGCTTGTGCCAAGTAAAATCACGTGCCATTAAAATCACGTATAAATTCAATTGTTATCCGTTTTTAGGGTAAAAAGTTTGGCGCCCACCGTGGGGCTAAGGACAATAGTGATTGCCTGGTACTAACCTTCGTAACACACACTATTTTACACTTGTTCTTGTGAGTGTCTTTGATTCTAGGATCAACATGTCAAACTCTCAAGCAGCACCCGTACACATGGACAATGACCTCAGTCACCATGATGAAAATGACAACATAGCCGCCCCAGGGAATAAAGTACCTCCAGTTAACCTCGATGGAGTTCCGGCCATAGACTCAATCGACGTCAGCTCCCATGTTGCCATTAATGCAAATTTGGATGTCGATCCTGAAAGTAGCATCCGCAGAGATGTTCGATCGGCCGGTCAGAGTACACAGGGTGGTGAAGGAGGCAGAATCAACCTTTGGGTGATATTTGAGATGTTGCAGGCTCAACAAAATGCAATAGCACAACTCTAAAACCAAAACCATGTACTGAGTAGGATCAAGCACGAGCCATCCCAGGAAGTTATTCACAGAGCCTAATTGGTGTCAAGGAGATTGAACGAAAATGAATCAGGGACTGATCCCGTAATCATGAAGATGCTCGAGGAACTAACAAAGCGAGTGGAATCGGGAGAAAATAAGATTGAAGCAAATGACAAGAAGGTGGAAACCTATAATTTCAGGGTTGACCAAATCCGGGGGCACCACTGATATTGAAGGTTTTAGATTCAAAGAAGTTCGTACAAAAGCCCTTCCCCTCGAGTGCGGCTCCTAAACCAATTCCCAAGAAGTTCCGAATGCCAGAATTTTCCAAGTATAATGAGCAACCGACCCCAATGAGCATGTCACTTCCTATACATGTGCGATTAAGGGGAATGATTTGGAGGACGACGAGATCGAGTCTGTATTATTGAAGAAATCCGGGGAGACCCTATCAAAGGGAGTGATTATATGGTACCATAATTTGCCACCCAACTCCATTGATTTTTTTGCCATGCTTGCAAACTCTTTTGTATGTCGGAGCCATAAAGGTCGAGACTAGGAAGTCGGACCTCTTCAAGGTAAAGAATAAAGATAATGAGATGCTCAGAGAGCTCGTGTCTCGGTTCCAAACAGAATGAATGGATCTACCACATGTCGCTGATGATTGGGCCATGCAAGCCTTCACCCAAGGACTAAATATATGAAGCTTATTGGCTTCACAGCAATTGAAGCAGAACTTGATTGAATACCCCGTTGTTACTTGGGCCGATGTGCATAATCGGTACCAATCGAAGATTAGAGTCGAAGACGTCCAGCTAGGGACTCCTTCCGAATCCATTTATCCTATCAAGCATTTCGATAGAGTCAAAAGGGAAATCGACCGAGAACCACGATCGAACAGGGATCGTTACCAGCCATATAATGGAGATCGTAGATGCAATGGACCTGGGCGCAACCCTGTTCAAAGTGAATGGAGAAATGATCGAGGCCAGAGTTCTCGAGGGCTCATGAGCAAGAATGGTTTTGACAGGAATGTTGGGCCTAGAGAAGCACCACGACTGTCAGAATATAACTTCAACGTTGATGCATCCGCCATTGTATCGGCTATCGGAAGCATCAAGGATACTTGGGCTCGACCTCTGCAGATCGATCCAGCCCAGAGAAATCCCAACCAGATGTGCAAGTCATGGCACCCATTGCCACAAAACAGAAGATTGCAGACAGTGAGGGAGGAAGTAGCCCGGTTGTTCAACGACGGGAACCTTCAGGAATTCTTAAGTGATCGAGCCAAGAGTCATTTCAGAAACAGAAATTCCAAGAGACTGAACGAACAAGAAAAACCGCAACACGTCATTCACATGATTGTTGGAGGGGTCGATATTACCAAAGGAACAATATTAAAATGCACCAAGGTGTCGATCATAAGGGAGAAGCGAACTCGGGATTACGTACCAGAAGGAACCTTGTCTTTCAATGACTAGAACGCAGAAGGGATCATGCAACCCCATAACGACGCACTGGTAATAGTTGTACTTATGAATAAGACTCAAGTTAAACGTGTTTTAATTGATCCAGGTAGCTCGGCCAACATCATTTGATTGAGGGTTGTAGAACAACTCGGCCTACATGATCAGGTTGTGCCCGCGACCTGAGTACTAAAACGGCATCAACATGGAATGCGAAACCACCAAAGGTGAGATAACTTTGCCAGTGAACGTGGTCGGGACCATCCAACAGACGAAGTTCCATGTGATCGAGGGCGATATGATGTATAACGCCCTGTTCGAAAGGCCGTGGATCCACAACATGAGGGCAGTGCCATCGACCCTTCACCATGTTTTAAAATTCCCGACATAAGAGGGAGTCAAAACAGTTTACGGGGAGCAACCCTCTGCCAAGGAAATGTTTGTCGTCGATAAAGTGATACCGATATCGGAACTCTCATCAATGAAAGGGTCAAATTCGAAGGGAAAATAGGAGGCCAAATAGCAAATACAGACATCAGCCTCGGTCCAATCGGAGAAGCAGGGGATTGACGAAGATGATGATTATGGGGTCCCTCTATCCTTCATAGTCCCTGATGATTCCGACACCACCAAGTCAACGGTCGAAGAGCTGGAACAAGTCATACTGACTGAACATCAACCAACGAAATATATACTTGGGCACGTGGCTGACTCCCGAGCTCAGGAGAAAACTTATTCAATTCCTTAAGACTAACATGGATTGCTTTGATTGGTCCCATCTCGATATGACAGGGATCCCACCAAAAATCACCACCCATAAACTAATCCTGGACCCGAAGTTCCATCCGGTGAAGCAAAAAATAAGACCCCAGTCCGAGGTCAAACATGATTTCATCAAAGACGAGGTAACCAAACTTCTTAAAATAGGGTTCATTCGGGAAGTAAAATATCCCGAATGGTTATCAAACGTAGTAGTAGTCACTAAGAAGGGAAAGAAACTTAGAATGTGTGTAGATTACAAAGACCTAAATAAAGCATGCCCCAATGATTCTTTTTCTTTGCCTAATATCGATCGCATGATCGATGCCACGGCCAGCCACGAGATCCTCAGTTTTCTCGATCCTATTCTGGGTACAACCAAATACAGATGAACTCGGAAGATCAGGAAAGTACCTCGTCCATCACTAATTATGGTACCTATTGCTATAATGTAATGCCATTCGGATTAAAAAATATTGGTGCCACTAATCAATGCCTAGTAAACTGGATGTTCAAAGAACAAATAGGGAAATCTATGGAAGTTTATATGGATGACATGCTAGTTAAGTCCCTGCGAGCAGAGGACCATTTGAAGCATTTTCAGGAAACTTTAAGTATACTGAAGAAATACAACATGAAGTTAAACCTGAAAAAATGCGCATTCGGGGTCGGGTCAGGCAAATTTCTCGGTTTCATGGTATCCAACCAAGGAATCGAAATCAACCCCGGAAAGATCAAATCTAGTAAGGACATCATGGTAGTAGACAACGTAAAGGCCGTACAATCGGGTGCATAGCCGCCCTGGAGAGATTCATATCAAGGTCCTCCGATAAGAGTCATTGGTTCTACTCGTTACTAAAGAAGAAGAATAACTTCACATGGACTCCGGAATACTAACATGCCTTGGAGGAGCTTAGGCGGTACTTATCGAGCCCGGCGTTGATTCACACGCTGAGGGAAGATGAACAACTTTACTTGTATCTAGCAGTATTGGAGATAGCGGTAAGTGGAGTCCTGGTCCGAGAAGAACGAGGTAAGCAATTCCCTTTCTATTATGTTAGTCGGACCATAGGTGAGGCCGAAATTAGGTATCCCAACCTAGAAAAATTGGTGCTCGCTTTGATAAGCGCCTCTAGGAAACTAAACTATTCTTTCAATGTCACCCCATATGTGTTGTAACAACTTATCCACTTCGAAATATTTTGCATAAGCCCGAGCCTTCGGGACGGTTGGCCAAACTGGCCGTAGAAATCAGCGGGTATGATATTGAATATAGACCCCGAACAGTTTAAGTCTCAAATCTTAGCAGACTTCGTGGCTGACTTCACGCCGGTCCTAGTACCTGAGGTTGAAAGAGAACTATTAGTGAACCCGGGTACATCCTCGGGAATCTGGACCCTCTTTACGGACGGTGCTTTGAACGCAAAGGGGTCCGGACTCGGCATCGTGCTGAAACCACCCACATGTAACGTGGTTAGACAATCTATTATAACTGTAAAATTGACTAACAAAGAGGCCGAATATAAGGCAATGATTGCAGGTCTCGAACTAGCCAAAGGCTTGGGAGTAGAGGTGATAGAAGCTAAATGCAACTCCCTCTTCATGGTGAATCAGGTTAACGGAACCTTTGAAGTTCGAGAAGAACAAATGCAAAGATAACCGGATAAGCTACAAATCACTTTAAACTGATTCAAGGAATGGACTTTGCAACAAGTGCCTCGAGATCAGAATAGTGAGGTCGATGCCCTAGCAAACTTAGGGTCATCGATCGAAGACAACAAACTCAATTCGGGGGCTGTCGTGCAACTCATGAGGTCAGAGGTCGAAGAAAGCCACGCCGAGATAAACTCCACAAGTTTGACCTGGGGTTGGAGAAACTAATACATAGAGTATTTGAAGAATGATAAGCTTCCCTCAGATCCAAAAGAATCGAGAACCCTGCGCACAAAGGCAGTACGATTCATCTTGTCCGAAGACGGAACCTTGTTCAGAAGGATGTTTGATGGTCCACTAGCAATATGTCTAGGACCGGGAGATACTGAATATGTTCTGAGGAAGTTCACGAGGGCATTTGCGGAAATCATTCAGGTGCTGAATCATTGGTCCACAAAGTAATCAGAGCCGGATACTACTGGATCGACATGGAGAAATATGCGAAGGAGTTTGTTCGAAAATGCCACAAGTGCCAAAGACATGCATCGATGATTCACCAAATGGGGAACAACTCCATTCAGTCTTATCCTCGTGGTCATTCATTAAGTGGGGAACGGACATCGTTGGCCCTCTTCCATGGGCCCTAGGTAAAGATCAATTTATTTTATTTATGATTGATTATTTCTCTAAGTGGGTTGAAGCACATGCTTTCGATAAAGTTAGGGAAAAGAAAGTCATCGACTTCATTTGGGATCACATCATATGTCGATTCGGGATGCCCTCCGAGATTGTGTACGATAATGGAAAGCAGTTCATCGACAACAATATGAATAAATTTCTCGTGGATCACAAGATCAAAAGAATCCTATCAATACCTTATCATCACAACGGGAACGGGAAAGCGGAATCGACCAACAAAACCATCATCCAAAATCTTAAGAAGAGGCTAACCGACGCCAAAGGAAAGTGATAGGAAATTCTACCCAAAGTTCTTTGGGCATACCACAGAACATCAAAGTCTAGTACCGACGATACCCCTTTCTCATTAGCTTATGGCACCGAAGATCTAATATCGGTCGAGGTCGGAGAACCGAGTATTCCGATATGCAATAAAGGAGTCAAACAACGAGGCCATAAATACAGGCCTAGAATTATTGGATGAAAGGCGTGAAGCCGCTATTGTCCGATTGGTTGCCCAAAAATAACATATCGAGAGATACTACAATCGAAGAGCCAATCTTCGGTATTTCAACTTTGGGGACTTAGTGCTAAGGAAAGTCGCCCTCAATACCCGAAATCCAAACGAAGAAAAATTGGGTCCGAACTGGGAAGGACCTTACCAGATTCTTGAGGTCATCGAAAAGGGGTCCTACAAGCTCGGAACGATGATTGGAGAATAACTGTCGAGCAATTGGAACATATCTCACCTAAAACGATATTACTGCTAAGGTACGACCCCTTTCTATTTTCCTTTTTATTTCATACTAACACTTGCAGGTGGACAACAAGAATCGATGATGGATTTATCGGACCTGTAGAAGCAGATCGTTAGTTGTAATCTCCAACTTATCTTCACTATCGTGAAGTACTCGGAATACCTGCTCGGCCATATTGGTGTGTTCATCCCTATCTGCAACTAAATCGTCCTGAAGCTTCTCATTGAGAAGCATGTAGGTATTACTTTTCTCAGTGAGGTCCCAGACCTCATCCTCACGCTCCTCAGGAATTTTGAGGAAAGCCTCGTGATGCAACACTGAAGCCTGCAAGCAAGGAAGAAGATGTTAGAATAACCTACACTTCTAAGTTTAGAAGAAATAAGGAAGAGACTCTCGAAGTTACCTGATTAGGAGCGTGTTGAGACTCATTAAACAGGCAAGCGAACCCCACGACATTCATCACTACTTGGTCCTCCTCGGTCTCCAAGCCTCTGAAATAGCTAGAAATTCCTGGAGGGGGGGGGGCAGGAAGACCCGAGCATCCTCCGGGACGGTAAGCACTATGTTCCGCCTGCGGCCTGGGTTAGCACTTGGGGCCAAAAATCGGTCCACCAGTCTAGAGCTCGGTGAAGATCCAGTAGCACCCGATGATGGTACTTTCTTCGGCACCGGTAAATCACCGAACCCGATGATATCCTCTGAGGCAGTAGATTCAATCCCAAACCAAGAAGTCGTGAATATCGGTCGCCCCCTGAAGACCCTCGTAAGAGCGGATTTTCAACATGTTGGCCTCGCGGATCATAGCATATGTAACCTGAGGGGATCCCAAAATGTCAATCACCCCGAGCTCGTCCCTCGAGACCTCTTCCGCCACTCGGGAAGCCTCGCCCCCGATCTCTTTCTCGACCGTCTTAGCTGGGGAGGTGGTGGCCTCTACTCTTTCTGATTCAGGGACTTCAGCCAAAGTTCCCCTATCTACCTCCTCTGGTTCGGAGGACTTTTGTATTGAAACTGTAGCCCACACACGGGCCACTAACTTGGAGTTATCTTCTTCTTCATCTTCTTTGGACTCATCCCTTAATCGGCGGATCAAGTCCCAAGTATATAACACCGGTGTCCATCTTGGGCTTACGGGTCCTCCTCGCCGATTTTTTATTTTCCGAGCCCGGGGTACTCGGAGCCCTTTTTCTACTTTTCTCCTTAACCTGCTTTGGAGCTGGTGGTTGGGGAAGGACTGCTTCATCACCAGAAGGGGGTCTCATTGCAATATCTTTCCGGAGACCTGCAAAAGAAAAAGAGACAAGTGAATGCGAGAAGAGGCCAGAACAATAACCAATTCGAGGCAGAAACTTACTATGATTACGGGCCTTCCATCGACTCTTTGACAACTCCATCCAGGAACGTTCGGGGTAGGGTCTCTGTGACACTAATCCCTTGACCCATTACTTTAGTTCCGGAATCGGGTCCGGCATTTGGGCCACAACTGCAACACCAAAACATAGATGAGCAAAGAGGATAGAAAGTAAAACAGCAAATTGAACATTCAAGGTGAAGTGTACTTATGATTCATGCTCCACTTCTCAGGGAACGACATGTCTTCAGCGGGGATCAGGTCCGATGTCCTTATTCTGACAAATCGGCCCACCCAGCCTCAATCCCGAGACTCGTATATACAGAAGAACGGGGATCTATTGGCCCAGCGGGCAAGCTTGATCAGTCCGCCTCGATAGAGCCAGGGACTATAAAGGCGCATGAGGTGATCGAGGGTGAAGGGATATCCCTCGATTTTGCTTGTGAAGAAATGAATGAGAATGAATATTCTCCAGAATGAAGGGTGGATTTGGCCGAGAGTGACGTTGTATCTCTTCCAGAAGGCGACGATGATGGGGTATAAGGACCCAATGTAAGTGTAAACACTTAGATACCCTGCCACGTGAGTGGTGATCGATTTATCAGGAAAAGGAACTACTACATCCTTGTTCACTCAGTTGCACTCCTCTTTAACCTTTTTGAAGATGTCTTTGGTAATGGTGCATATATACCTCGAGACCGGTTCACATCGGGCTGGTACCGAGGAGGTCTTATCGATTTTGAAGTCAGTAACAGTTGGCACCCTGTCGGAACAAATTCCAGGGTGGGGCTCCGCTGCAGCCTCATCACCAGCGGACCATGATGAAGAGGCAACCTCCTTTTGCGGAACGGTTTTAGAAGTTTTAGGCATTAATGAACAAGAGAAGAAATAGTTAGGATGATATGCAGTTGATTAGAGTTCAAGAAATTTGGGTATGAAGCAAAGGGATTTTTTGAGAGAAAGGCACGAGTAGGAAGAGCTTTGAGTGTGACAGTTTGAATGGAGAAGGGCTAGGGTTCTTATAGGTTGCTGGCAACGATTCAGAAATGGTAGTGGCCGACCAGCAACTGACAGGCATTTAATGCCTTGGTAACTGGACCGACGGGACGTTTCTTCGCTTACGTCAGGATCGGGCTCGTCACTAACGTCATTACCCATCGAGACGGAGTTCGAAAATTCATATCGTTTCTCAGCACCTTATTTCTTTCTCAGAAATAAGGGGACTATCTTTATACGGTCAGAACAGGTTTGCCCTTATTATGACTAATCGAGGTTGGAACATGATATATCGAGGTTCTGCCTCGTATTATATCGAGTCATAGTGCGGAGTTAGATTGTTGAGCTCGTAATCCAGAGACTGATCAAGTTCGAGATCAACTAAGATCGAGACCAAGCAAAATAGAGATCGAGCAAGACCGATGGAAGTTTACCTAGTCAAGTGACGGTAAGCCAAAATATTCGTAATCGAGCAAGGATCACAGCGGAAATCTCGGCACGTATCAAGACGAGGCCGATTAATTAGCCAAACATGGGATTTCTTACTGTATTTAGAGTTGTAACAAAAGTAGGACTCCCCTACTATAAAAAAAGCGGTCTGATCATTTGTAAATGATCATTACATTCATGCAATACAAAGCAATATACCACATTCTCTTAAGCTTTTAATATTTTGTTACTTTGTTCATATTTCAGTAGAATCTTTACTTGGTTCGAGGGTGACCTAACTCGAAGGCCAAAGCCATACGTTTCATTTGGTTTGCACTTATTTCTCTTTACAGTCAATTTCAATATCAATTTACATATTTTCACAACTTGTGCCAGGTAAAATCATGTGTCCTTAAAACGCATATAAATTTAATTGTTATCCGTTTTTAGGGCAAACATATACAAAGAGTATGCTTCACATGGAACCTCTTTGATTTCAGAGCATTTTTGTTATCGCTTCTGTGTTAAAACTCAGAAAATCAGAAGAACTGTTAGAAGAAACAGAAAATATATATAAACGATAAATAATATTCCGAGTCCACAATTTTCTTGTGTGTCCTTAAGGAATTTTAACCCCCTCACAAGTTGCCAAGGTAATGGATTAAATCCTCCCAGGATAAAACGGAATGACCTTCCTGCAACAGTGGCAATACCAACTGCAGGATACCAACAAACTCAAAGAACGGAGCAAGATCACACTTACGAAGTTGAGAGAGAGAGAGACTGCGAAGTAGAATGCAGTATTCAGAATGGGAATTCGTTTTTCAGTGTCTGGAAAATTAAGCCATGCCTCAGAATTTATAGGCAACTATAGGCAACTATTGGAAGAGGTGTGATGTCTGTTCAGGAAAATAAAGTGTCTGTTCAGGAAGGAAAACAAGCAAAGGCAGCGTTTTTGGATTTCAGTTAATTCCGTTAATGAACTAACTAATATTTAATTTAATTATTAAATAATTAATTAAATAAACTTTGTCCAAAAATAATCTTATCGATCATTTGAAAAATCCAAATCCAAATCCAAATTCCGAAGCCGAAGCCGAAGCCGAAGCCGAAGCCGAGCCGAGCGAGCGACGCCGACGGCGCGAGGATACATCCTCTTCAACTCCTTTTAAGAGCTCTAAGAAGTGATCCTATATTTATACACACAAGTGTAGTTGTCTTTCACCAATGTGGTACAAAGTTCATGACAAAAGCTCACTTGATTCAAATTTTCATTTCCCTCCTTTTTATTTTTCACCATTTCCCAATTCACACTCTTAGACTTTTAAGCCCAATGCTTAAAGTCTTTAAGCCCAATGCTTAAAGTCCAACAATTTTTTGATCGGATTATGTTTGTACTGTTATAAAGTGAACCTATATGGACAAATCAAATAATGACACGTGGCTATGATGCCAAGTTACATGCATGGAAACAAATCAAATAATTGATCGACCGAGAAGTCGTTTAAAGAATAAATTCGAGATCAGTCGAGCCAAGATCGTTTATATTGAGATCGTTGATACGAGAAAAGCTGTTGTGAAGTCTCATATGTACAGATAGAAGAGAAAAAACAAGGGATTCAACATTAATTACGGAGCATTATAAATCCTTTAAGCATAACGTGGAGAAACAACAAATAATGGGGTAAAGGGCAGACGAGATAGCAAAGGGAAGTTATGAAATTTTTTATTGTTTAAACAACTACTTCTCCCAATTTGTATTTTTATTTGAAATAACTTATGAATTCTCTCTAATAATATACTGAATTGTTCAATACCAATTCTTCTTTACTCTCTTTACATCTAATCTTAATATTTGCTCTCTTTTTTACTATTATTATTCAATTCCCCTGCTTATATTCGAAAAAGTGAATCAAATCGATTGTTTGTGTCCTTGAAATACAAATTTAATTTATTTTTCCTACAAATATAATTTTAGATTAAACAATATTCTTCCAACAAGCATGTGGATTGATAATAAGCTAAATTCACATAGTTTAGCGTATATTTATACTCTAACTTAATGATGCTTCACGGTCTTAAGTGTATTAAATGATGATAAATTGGCTCTAATGGTGATTTTTGTGTTTCACAGGAGTACAATAAGCTATTGAGGACTTAGGATGGTGATTTGTGCGAAATTGAAGATGAACAGCCCCATGGGATAATTTATGGATGACTTGAAGGATGAAGACGCTTGGGATAGAATGAAACCTCATTAGCACGGGCATTAGCGCGAGTGTAGCGCGCCCGCGCTAGTCCAGCAGACCAGGCAGACAGAAACCCCATTAGCGCGGGCATTAGCGCGAGACTAGCGCACCCGTGCTAGTCCAGACGGGAAAGGTGATCTTCGAAAGGAGTATTTTTGGAAGTTCGGGGCCAATCCACTTAACCTATAAAAGGTTCAATTCTCCCAAAGGAGTAGAGAATCAATGTTTAGAGTTTAGAACAAGAAAATCAAGGGCAAGAGGCAAGGAGACAATCAGGCATCAGTCCATATCTCCTTCTTTTGTGCTTTTACCTTTGCTTATGAATTCTTTTGTAGTTTTTTTATCATTATTATGAGTAGCTAACTTTTCTAATCTAATATTTTGGTGGAACCCGTTGGGGGATGACTTTATTGTGATATTAATATAGTTTTGGTTGGTTGTTAACCTCTATTTGTTCAACTACGTTCTTGTTGTAGTTGATTGAAGGGCCCTCAATTAGCTGCCTATTTATTATGTATCTACTTGAGAGAGAGTGTATATTTAGGTAGTTGTTNAGATTTATGGTAGCTGGAGTGTTCATGATTGATAGAGACAACTAAATCAAAACTATAGGAAATATACAAGAAGGAAGTTCACCAACGGAGGAAACCATAATCTTAGACCTTTAATCCAGTTGTTTACATCTTCTTGTTAGTTAATCTTAAGTTTATTATTTCTGTTCAGTTGTAGTAGTAGAAACAACACAAAGTGATATACACAACGTTTGAGAAAGTTGACTATTGAGAATCTAGTAATCTAAAGACGACATTTGATACGGTAATTCCCTGTGGGATTCAACTCTGAGCAAAATACTCGGATTATATTTGCAACGTCCGCTTAATCTTTTAATAGATATAGTTGAGCGTGATCATGGATTATACTAAGAAGCATCTTCTATTGTGTCAAAAGGTAACACTCTTTTTTTCTTCCTTATTTTGGATCAAAAAAGTAAACAACCACTAATACTTGCTCTTAAAAAACGTAAATTATTATAAAACAATAAAAGAAGAAGAACAATATTGCAGAGAAATAGAGAGAGTAAATTCTTATTGAATTTTGGGATGAATTACAATAGAATGACCCCTCTGTTTATAGGGAGAGAATGATTTAGCCACCAAGTAAAATCTCTAAGATTTCTCTAAAATATAGGCATTCACCTTAAATAGAATTCTATTTATAACACTCCCTCTTGAATGTCTATTTAACAAATAATGTGCCTCGTTAAAACCTTAACTAAAATAAAACTCAATGAAAAAAAAATTCTAGAAAAAGAAAATGAGTACACATGTTTAGAAATGCGCCTTTTGGTTGCCTCGTTAAAAACCTTGCGAGGAAAACCCAGTGGGACAAAACCTTGTAAGGGAAAAAGAGTGCAACGCGTATTACTCTCCCTCTGATGAGAGCATCAATTCACATCCTTGATCCTTCGCATCCCAATCTTGTGCACTAGCTTCTTGAAGGTTGATGTCACCAGAGATTTGATGAATAAATCATCCATGTTAACTTCAATGAATATGTTGCACCTTGAAAATTCTCGCAATCACATTATCATGCTTATAATTATAGTAAGATAGAAATGTGCACAAATTGTACTTAGGATCTAGTACTTCATGACCAAGAATTTTATATGCTTTAAGCAATTTAAATTCTTCATGAATTATCATATAAGTTAAATCATATAATCCATATGAATGGACTTTAGATGCATACCAAGTTTTTATGTCATGCTATACATATAAAATAGACAAAAGTGATTGTACACACTATTGACTTTATACTTTCAAGTGTTTGAACTACATGTCCAAAACTACATGTCTTTCACATGAAACCAATTCTATTTGAATCGTTTCTCCATATTTAAGATCCTCATATATATTTAGCGCTATCATAGATGTCGTTGACGAATATTTTATATCGGCTCCAACCTCCTTATTTTTCATAAAGACATAACATAAAGATCTCTTCATTAATATATTCAGGTATCTGAATCTCTCCTGAGATTTTATGAAGTGTTATGTCATATGATCTTCTAGATCACTTGCCTCCTTTGATATGATCATTTTGATCATTTGCTAATCTTCTTTATCAAGAAGTTTATTTGAAATCGATTTGTCTATACGCTTTAAGTGTACCATAAACTTTATCCTTCTAGGACTTAACAGAAGCATTTGCAATGAGAATATAGTTACTTTCTTTGGGTCAACAAATGTGTCTGGCATGCTTTGCAATATATTGCAAATGAATTATCTTTTTATGAACTTCAAGTTCATATAATCTTATTCGGGGATCTATATGTAAAAATGATAATTCATTTCACGTAACTTTTTCTCAAATAGTTATCTTGTCTTCCCCTCATGTTAGAAAAACTAACATACTTATTCAATATTGGAAATCCATCTTCATGCGTTATGGTGCTAATCAAAATACACACTGCACATTAATATAATACGATGGAATTATTTGGTTCCTGACCCTAAACCACTTATGAGGGGAGAATGTAATAACTTTCGTATACAACGTATATCAAACTGATATAGATAACTTTATTCTCATAGGCAATAATTTATCTATTAAATAGATACACTCAATAAATTATTTTGCTAAACCAACTATGATGTAAAACCAACTTATCAAGATGAACTATCTTGAATAGACAATTTGAAAATTATGTTCTAAATTAAATTATTGAGCAGTTACCTTGCAAACACCAGGTTGCAGGTTAATAATAATCGCACATGTAGCCATCTCATGCATGCATCTTATGTGGTATACATGATAGGTGAATAGACCCTTATTCACCTTTTATATTTCCAGCATTCATGGGTTTTAATCCCAATTTTAGTTGATCTATTAATTAATGAGAACAAGCAATGTAAGAGGATTCGTAAAGAACTTTCTAGTTCTTTAATAATTATCTGTGTGATTCTATTTTATTTGTCCACATCATACTTAAATTAACATGGCTAAATCAATCATGCCAACTGAATAAATTATCAATATTGATAAACTTCAGGTTTACACCATGAAGTGTGCAATTATCAATAAACTCCAAGTTTATTATGATATGAATTTTTATATCAATAAACTTCCACTTTACTGTGAAATTCTTTTATTTATGTAGTACAACTGGAGAATAAAGCGGGCAACTTTTTACATACATATTACCCCGCTATAAGTTGTAGTAATAGAAGATATTAAATATTTCTTTTATTTATAGTCTCAATATAACCAACCGCTTTCGTGAATACTTTAGAAACTCAATAAGTTTCTTTGAGACTTACTACGGCACAATACATTATTGATAATTAAATTTATTTCTCCAAAGTAGTATAATCGGCTCTTCTAGAGCTTTCAATTAATTTTGTACTACCACATATTCATCAAAATCCATAGAGTGAATATCTCTTTCAAGGAGAAAGTTATACAATTATGGTCATGGTCAATATCATCATAGGCAGGATATGTTACTTCTATTACTTTTGCCATGTAATAATCAGATTGCCATAATATTTTGACATAATCACAATAGGTATGTGATCAATGACCACCCATACCATAATAATGAAATTATTTTCTTATTTCATCTCAAACCTCCTTTTAGAGGTGATGTGGTATATTCACTACCACTAGCACTTACATATTCTTCCAAGAATGAATACGTATTCATAAATCAGATGTTGTTACATTCACATCATGAATGGGCCATAATCATCTATATGTGTTTTACAAAATCTCATTTCAAATACATGACAACTATTACTTTTACAGAGTGAAAGAATTATTTTGAAAATCCTTATTATTCTCATTATCACAATGATGACGATTATAATTTCGTCTATTGCCACGCCCACATCCATTGATATCTTCATGGTAATAATTTTGTCTTCTTTAAGACTTATCACATATTGCTATCACATTCTCTCATGGGGAATGAGAATGAAGCAATTCAATGGGACGGGTTTCCACTTCTTTGCCCACAATCATACATGTTGATCATGACAAGGCATACAAATTTACCAATTCGGGTAGTTATAATTTCTTGCGAACTCTATAAGAGTTATAATCAAAATTTATTGTCTTTGCTTACATTTAAAATCAATTATATAATTTCAAAATTTTAAAACCGAAAAATAAAGTAAAATACTTACCTTAAATCATGAAGGAAGTTCATGGAACAATTGACAATCATTATGCTCAATCCCAAACCTTCTACTCAATTGGTTGGAGTATCGTGTTGATAACGTATTATGAAACAATAAAAGAAGAGAACAATATTGCAAAGAAATGGAGAGAGTAAATTCTTATTGAGTTTTGGGATGAATTACAATAAAATAGGACCCCTCTATTTATAGGAAAAAAATGACTTAGCCAGATAAAATTCCTAAGATCTCTCTAAAATATAGGCATTCACCTTAAATAGAATTATATTTATAACATAAATCATTTTATTTGCCAATAATGTTAAAACAATATTAATTCTTTTTACTTCTTAGTTACGCACATAAAATGATACCAAATTGCATGTGTTTCTGAACTAATAAAGAAGTAATGAAAATTCTTTGGCCTCCGACAGTTGCTATTTTTTGAACTGTGATTAATAATCAATGCATGTATTAAACACAAGATAAAAGCTGCCTCAAATCCTAATTCCTAGGAGCCAGAAGCCACAAGTATCATATACTTCATCCGGTTCACTTTAATTAATTTTTTCATCGTTTTTACAAATATTAAGGAATTCACTTTTTAGCATTAAGTAGAAATAAAATTGATCATATTAACATTAATTTATTCATGAAAATATAACAAATATTTTTAGGCTCTAAGGGTAACTGTGAAAATAAAAATTTAATTTTTTCTTAATATACGAGAAAATCAGATATTATGAACCACACAAAAAAAATCAAAATATCAAATATGGATTAAAATACAAATCTCTTTCACCTTAAAAAGAACACTCTCTGAATCATATTGACAAACTTTACTTTAATCATTGCAACAATTAATTATATTAAGGTCGCGGGCTTTGTTAACATTGTATTATATTTTCCTTCATCAATTTGCATTTGGAAATAAGCACTAGGAGCTATTAAGTCCCAAGGAATTGACAGATATGTAGGCTCTTTCAATTAGAAGCTCATATTCTAATTTTCAGTGTAGCTCGAGCCAAATTGATACTGGTGAAAAGATTAAGTAACCAATTGTGCTGTTGAAATTATCACATATACATATGTTTCACAACCACAATTAGAGGTGAAAATGCATTTTTTTTTTCACCCTTTGTTTTCAGTTTTAATTGTGCATTGGGAAAACTGCACTATTCTAAGTGTGAGGTGAAGGAATTTCTTTAAATAATTAGTAGTAGTATGTTAGTAATAATGTTAACTTCTTGTTTTATTTTGTGACTTCTTATTTTTGCTTTCATAATTTAGTAGAACTTGTTAATATAATATTTTTCAGTGGTTTTAGTAGCTTCTAGCTAGTAGTTTAAAACTTTAAATTGAAAAAAAAAAAGATAATCAAAAAAATAAAAGACTAGACTTTTATTAACGATGAATCTCCTAAACAGTTTCTTTAAGGACTTAAAGTTTAAATAAATATACAAAAAAAAAAAAAAAATTAAAAAGGAAAAATACAAAGATATATTTATTTTCTTTAGGTATTAATAATTTTTCGCAATTTTTCTTTGTGCCTCAATTCTTTTCAGTGGAATGTAACTTGAACTAGGTAATATTTTTTTTAGAGTAGATTAGGATGAAGAATGATATGATTCTTAAGGGCGGTTGACTTATTTGATAATAGCATATTTAGGTTTTTGTATGTGTATTATCTTTCCTATGTCTTAAATTTTTTGACGACGACGTTATGAATTAGATATTATATTTTTGTGATGCTTATGGCTCGTTTTCTTGATTTGTAATTACTTTGTGCTTTATGCTTAATATATATCTCTTGGCTTTGTGAATACTTTCTTTGATTTAAGATGAAATATGCCTGTTTCTTAGTGAGTCACGTGATAGTTAGGTGTTTGTATAGTCTATATTTTTATAGTTGAGTCTAGAACTTGCCCCAACATATAAGTTGAAGCGAAATCCTAGGTAATATTCGATTGAAAGATAATTTTAGCCTTCTTTCTGTTAGCATAAACATTAATTGTACCAGGATCTTGAACATGATAGTCTTACACAAAATCGTTATAGAAAACATACCTGAATCGTAGGCCATTATCGTGAAGCGGAAGCGTTAATCAGTGAATTGGTTTCTCAACCCTTGCCCTAGCTTTACGTTACCGCCGCCTTAGTGATGAGAGGAAAAATAATACGGTAACCCTAATGGGTGGGGAGATGACCAATTTATAGAGGTTCTCACTTAATCTGGTATGTCCATCAAGCAAACCGATCAGACGGATGAGATTTGATAATTAAATATTAATTATGGGCCTTAAACCTATTGGACCACTAGTTAATTAACGGAAGAAAACTTACATTCTCCCACTTGGCCTAATAATCCCATAATATTAATATTTAATCATATAAATATTAGTTGCGCATAAACAAATTTCTTCTATAATGTCCATCATAAACCATAATAAGATAAACTACTAAATGTGAGTTATGACGGTTATATATATAATTTGTCTACATACTCCCTTCCATATACTACAACATTAGCAACTCATCGTACTAGGTCCATAGGCTATAAATATTATGGTCCACAATAATGTCTCATTGAGACTTATCCTGTAATATCTCAAAATAATAATGTGTACACCATTATGAGAAACAGGAAATCACTAATGTATATCAGAAACACATAAACGAGCTCAGAGTGTCAAAACATCATAAGTACACCAGTCATAAATACAACCAAGACCTATTCTATGTACATGTTCTTTAAATATCTTTGGTTGTAAACCTTTCGTTAACAGATCTGCAATCATGAGATCAGTTCTAATATGCTCAAGTGACACTCTTTGTTTCTGAACTTCCTCCTTGACGGTAAAGTACTTTAATTCCATATGTTTGGCATCTTTGGAGTACTTATCGTTCTTGGAGAAGAATACTGTTATAGAATTATCACAGTAAATTTTCAGCGGCTTGGTAATGGTGTCGACAACCCCAAGTCCTGAAATAAAGTTTCGCAGCCATAATGCATGAATTGTGGCTTCAAAACATGCCACAAATTCTGCTTCCATCGTGGATGTAGCAATGACAGACTGTTTGGCACTCTTCCATGATATTGCTCCTTCAGCTAATTGGAACAAATAACCAAACATAGACTTTATAGTGTCAATACATCCAGCGAAATCTGAATCCGAGTATCCAACAACTTCCAAATGCTTGGATCTCCTATACATGAGCATGTAATCCTTCGTTTCTTTCAGGTACCTCAAAACTTTCTTTGCAGCTTTCCAGTGATCAATTCCGGGGTTACTCTGATATCTTCATAGTATTCCGACCGCAAAACTAATATCCAGTCTTGTGCAAGTCTGAGCATATATCAGACTACCAACAATTGAAGAGTAAGGAATTGATTCCAATTCTTTTCGTTCTACATCATTCTTAGGGCATTGCATGAGACTAAATTTGTCCAATTTTTGAATTGGGACAATTCCTGCTGAACAATTGTTCATGTTAAATCTCTCTAGAACTCTTTCGATATAGCCTTTCTGAGACAATCCCAATAATCCTTGTGATCTATCACGGAATATTTCTATTCCTATCACATAGGATGTCTCACCCATATCTTTCATTTCAAAATTCTTAGAGAGAAAATCTTTAGTCTCACGCAATAAGCCTAAATCATTAGCAGCAAGTAGAATATCATCAACATATAGGACTAAAAATATAAACTTGCTCCCACTGATCTTTTGGTATATACACCGATCAACAGTATTTTCCACAAATCCAAAAGATGTTATGGTATCATTAAACTTTATATACCATTGTCGTGAGGCTTGTTTAAGTCCATATATTGACTTCTTCAGTTTACACACCATTTGCCTTTTTCCTTTAGTTTCGAAACCCTCTGGTTGGTCCATATAAACTTCCTCCTCGAGATCTCCATTAAGAAAGGCAGTTTTCACATCCATTTGGTGTAACTCTAAATCATAATGAGCCACCAATGCCATAATAATTCTTAATGAGTCTTTCTTTGAGACCGGTGAAAAGGTCTTTTTGTAATCAATGCCTCCTTTCTGAGTATAACTCTTGGCAACAAGTTTGGCTTTATATCGTTCAATATTGCCATTTGAATCGCGTTTGGTCTTAAAGACCCATCTACACCCGATTCTTTTAGAACTTTCTGGCAATTCAACGAGATCCCAGACTTTATTGTATTCCATGGATTTTAGCTCTTTCTTCATGGCATCAATCCATTTTTCAGACTCATTACTTTCTATGGCTTGTGAAAATGAAATCGGATCCTTATTAAGACCAATTTCAAAATCTGACTCTTGCAAATAAATCACGTAATCATCTGAAATAGCCGATTTTCGAACTCTTTGAGATTTTCTTAATGGCATTTCTTGTTGTTCATTTGTGTCAGATATTTGTGAGTTAGTTTCTTCATGAAGTGTTTCATCCAAATGTTGCTCGGTGTTCTTCAACAACTGGAACAATATTTGATATTTGTGTGGAAGTAGGTACATTCGTGGGTAATAGAATATTGACCCTCACCTATTTTATTTCCACACTTTGCTTTTCAACACTCCCACTAACTTCACCATTCTCAATGAATCTTGCATAACCGGTTTCAACAATTCTCGAACTATGGTTTGGACAGTAAAACACATACCCTTTAGATTTTTCTGGGTAACCAATAAAGTAACCCCTTACTGTTCGAGAATCTAATTTCTTTTCTTGTGGATTATAAACTCTAGCTTCCGCTGGGCAACCCCAAACATGCAGGTGCCTTAAACTAGGTTTCCTTCCTGTCCACAGCTCAAAAGGGGTCTTTGGAACTGCCTTACTAGGAACCCTGTTTAATAAATATACAGCGGTTTTAAGAGCATACATCCACAATGATTTGGGTAATGAGGAATTACTCATCATGCTCCTAACCATATCCATAAGTGTTCGATTACGCCTTTCTGCAACACCATTTTGTTGAGGTGTTCCTGGCATAGTATATTGTGCACATATGCCACGTTCCTCGAGGAACTTTGCAAATGGACCCGAACATTGTCCTGATTCGTTATATTTACCATAATATTCACCACCTCTATCTGACATTATAATTTTCACCTTTTTATCTAATTGCCTTTCAACCTCATTAACAAACACCTTGAGAGCATCTGCTAGTTGAAATTCTTTTTTTAGCAAATAGATGTATCTATAACGTGAAAAATCATCGATAAATGTAATAAAATATTTCTCTCCACCAAAAGATGGAACATCAAAGGGTCCACAAATATCAGTGTGTATAATTTCAAGAAGCTGGGTGCTTCTTGTGACACCTTTCTTACTATGTTTGGTTTGCTTTCCCTTAATGCAATCCAAACATATTGTAAGATCAGTAAAATTTAGATTGGGAAGAATCTCATTCTTTACTAATCTTTCTAACCTTTCTTTGGATATATGACCCAAAAATCTATGCCACAAGTAAGCAGAATTTTCATCTAGTGAACTACGTTTAATTCCAACATTATGTTGAACATTAAGAAGGGATTCAGAAAAATCAGAGTCTCAATTTATATAAACCATCACTAAGAAAACCAGAACCATAAAAGATAGCATTCTTATATAAATTAAAACATCCATTTCCAAACTTTAAATCAAATCCAGAAACATCAAGTCTTGAAAGAGAAATCAAATTCCTAGAAACTGAAGGTACATAAAGAGTCTGTAATAGATCAAGGTGACGTCCAGTCTCCATGATCAAACGATAAGTCCCTATGCCTTCAATTGGAGACTTCATACGATTTCTCATGAATAAGAAATCCTTATTTGGATTTGTAGTTTGGATCGTAAGGAATCCTTGCAACGTAGTAGATACATGAGTAGTTGCACCATAATCAAGCCACCAAGTATTATTAGGAACTTCTACTAAATTTGATTCGAAACATACAAAAGCACTAATTGTACCTTTCTTTTCGAACTAAGCTTTACGTTTCAAGCAATCTTTCTGATAGTGTCCTTCCTTGTTACAGAAACGACACGTATCTGCCTTATGTTCCTTGTTAGCATCCTGTGGAGCTTTAGCGGGTGCTTTCTTCTTCTTGAACTTGTTGGCCTTTACTTTAAGTCCTTTACCAGCTCCGTGACCCATGAGGTTAATTGAATGACTCCCTTGTTTCTTAAGTCTCGACTCCTCTTGAGTAAGCATACTGGACAATTCACTAACATTCCACTTATCCTTAATAATGTTATAGTTAATTTGAAAAGGTCCATACTCAGGAGACAATGAGTTCAGAATAAACTGAACCAAGAAGGAGTCATCCACTTTCATCCCCAAGGTCTGAAGTCTTGCTGCAATGTTAGTCATTTCGATGATATGGTTTTGCATACTACACGACCCACCAAACTTCATGGTCGTGAGTTCAGCCATTAGTGTACCAGCGAGAGACTTATCTGCAGAACGAAAACGTTCTTCCACAAACGTCAGGTATTCCCTGGCATTTTCTGTTTGTGGAATAGTACTCTTAATGTTATTGGCAATATTCATTCGCATAAACATAAGGCTTAGCCTGTTAGAGCGTTCCCATGCTTTATGGAAAGACTTCTCATCCGCACTGCTCGAATCAGTAATGGCAACGGGCTTATCATTCATCAGAGCCAAGTCAAGATCCATCACACCTAAGTGAAACTGGACTTGCTCACGCCATTCAGAGAAGTTCAATCAGTTGAACACAGTAACAGACGAAGCAAGCGAATGAAAAGGAATAACTGCAAAATAAATAATACATGCTCACAAATCAATATGGATTCAACAAAACAGTTAAAACATATCGCAATTTTCCTTTGGGTAGATACTACGACACACTATCATAATTTAAATGCCATTTAGTCTTTAATAGGTAATCAAATATTTTTAACCAAATATATATGCCATCTTTGGACAGACAATATATAATTGACTAAGAATATTAATTTACCTCATCATATTCACTATTCATAGAATAATTGATTCACCTTTGGGTAAAATCCTTAAGTTATAACAATAGTGAAAATTAATTTATCCACTAAATTTCAATTATAGGCATTTCATTAATTTCATGGATAAACTATAATTTTATGTATGCATATTTTTATAAACAAACTAGTTAGGCCACTTTGGTGACTAACAAACTATATAACATAAGTGCATACACAAAATATAGATCATAAGATTTTATGCATGTTAATACTTTAAACAATCTAGTTTGGTTATTTTATTGACTAGCAAACTATATACACATTAATCACATACATAAAATAAACAATAACTGACGTTTAAAAAATTACTTTTAGAAAACAAAAACAATTCATTATGGGCTTAGAAAGTTGAAACATAATATCTATTTCAAAAGTCACGCTACTTTACTGGTGAGATTGTAGAGTAATTTATTCCCACAGATTTAGATTCTCAGTAGAAACATTAGTTATTATTTAAAACTAATATAAGAATCGTAACACAGTTATACATTACGTGGGATTTATGTGCAAAGTTTATACATTCCACAGACTTTTAGCAAAGAAACTCCATTACTTTAATGGTCAAATAACAAACAAGCATTACAGAATCCTATAGACTTCGTTCATTAATTCATTATCGGCGCAACTTTTTAAAGCTCAGGCTTTTTCATACAACCCTACTTTATTATATTAATAAAAAATACCAAATTCAATACACACATTGAAATAAAAAGAAAACAGTGAAAGACCATTAATTGGTCAGATCTTTAAGCCCAAAGAGGCAATGCTTAAGTTTACACAAAATTCAATGCAAAACTTGATAAATCAATGAATTAAACAATTAGTTCTGTTATTGCCATGCATCGAACTTTACCAAGAAGAATTATCTTATACGAATCTCGTGAGAGTGATTCTCGATAATTAATCTGAATCGATTTCGTAATGAAGATTATTAGTTCAAATAATCCAGGCTCATGATATCACATGTTAGAATAAACATTAATTGTACTAGGATCTTGAACATGATAATCTTACACAAAATCGTCATAGAAAATATACCTGAATCGTAGGTCATTATCGTGAAGCGGAAGTGTTAATCAGTGAATTGGTTTCTCAATCCTTGTCCTAGCTTTATGTTACCGCCGCCTTTAGTGATGGGAGGAAAAATAATACGGTAACCCTAATAGGTGGGGAGATGACCAATTTATAGAGGTTCTCACTTAATCCGGTACGACCATCAAGTAACCGATCGGACGGATGAGATTTGATAATTAAATATTAATTATGGGCCTTAAACTTATTGGGCCACTAATTAATTAACGGAAGAAAACTTACACTTTCACCATCCTTAATTAGTGTCTTCTCCTCCATCAGCCTTATGATTTGATTCACTGGCTTCATATCAAATTGTTTGGCTCTTTTGCTAGCTGATTAAGACGTCTCGCTTTCATTCCTCTTCATTTTAGTCGTAGTATATGTCTTAGTCGTAGGACGTGTACTTACCATTTTATTTACATAGCAAAACCAAAAAAGAATTCATCATCAGATAAAGGGACAAAAATAAATCTAGTCCTCTGTCTAAACATATGGGTGTGCAAATACTATATTTAGACATTGAAGCGACACCGTCTTCAACCATCTAGAGAGATGTTGTGTACAAGTAGAATCGGGGGCAACGTTTTTCCCGATTTCCCGATGAGAAAATGAAGGGGAAGCATGGACTAACGCGGTTATAATCGAGTCCAGGAACCCTTCGTATCGAGATCTGGAAAGAATGAACGATCTATCTGAGACTGGATACGGTAAAACTATGCACCCCGGACCAAGTGCATCTTCTGGACCCTGGAGATGCGGTGAACAATTATGCACAACGGATATGGGACTGTAATATTTGCCCTCGACAGGATATTACGGCGCGAATCTCTTTTAATATCAGTTAAAGATCAACAATTACCGGAAGAAGAAGATTTTTACCTTTTTCAGACTTGTACTATGACTAAAATTCTCCTATTATATAAAGGGAAAACTTTTCTTTAGTCAGACACATTGTAACACGCAATTCAAAGTAATAACTATCTTTTAGCTACTATTCAAGGAGTTACTCACTGGTTCGTTTCTCCACTCACGACTGAGATTGTACCGAGGGCCCAACAGAGAACAAGTTCCATTGTTCAATCTAATCAGGCTTGATCATTACATTATAATTGATTTGATCGTTTATTTTATCTTTAGTTCATCTATCTGTTATTCTTAATTATTCGTATTCAAATGGGTACGTAAAAAACTGCATATAAATTTAATTATTACTTATTTTTCAGGTAAAGAGACATTTTCAACATAAATCAAGATGTTTCAAATATCTTTCGCGATCTTTACACATCACTCCAGATGAGTAAACGTCATCGTCATGCTTAACTTAACATACACATTTTGTAGAACTTATGCCCCTCCTCTCTTTAAGTAGAATCAGGCTGAGCGATCTACTATGAAGATAATGTTGAAAATATAGGTTGACAACCGCCAAAGGTTCTGTTTTTTTTTTTGTTGTGAATTAAACCTTAAAGAACCCAAAAATACTAATTCCTCCGTTTTAATTCAAATGACATTCGTTCAAAAAAGAATGATACATTTTTATTTTTGAAAATAATTTAATTTAAACTTTTTATTTTACTACTTTACAGTTTACCCTTAGTAAGAAGTTTTTATAGCTACACAAATATCAATGACCGTACAAAGCTTTTGCCCCTTAGCGGTTACATGTTATTTCATAATGTATCATATTGTATTGCTTGATGAATACAACGTTTGAATAAACTGTATAGTTTGTCGGTCGTTTCATGATATCATGCACCAATAATGAGAAGAATAAATTTGCAACATTACTAAGAAAAAATATGATACAGAGTAGAATTATTATATAAAAAAGTAAAGTAAAAAGATAAAATATAATTATTTAATAATAAGAAAGAGCAAGATGAGAGAAAAAAGCAAAGAACCGACTTTACCACACCAAATCTGTCGTTCCATAAAGTGACACTTTTCATTGTTACGAAAAGATGAATTTAACGATACGATACAATAAAATTTAAGTAACAATCAAAACAAAAATTGTATTTAAAGTAACAATACGATACAATACAACCATCCAAACAAGTTATTAAGCTTTTAGAACCACATATTTCATTTTTTTTCCTTAAACTTTATGCAAGTCAAAATACATTATCAGAATAAAAACGGAAGGAGTAGAAGGAAAAAACCTAGAAGCACCAGAAATAGCAGAAAAGTAAAACTAGAGTTTTAATCAACCCACAGTGAAATAATGTAAAAAAATGTTAAATTAATATGTTACTCACTCGATGATGATCATAAATTTGCAATAATAATGACGAAAAGCAACAATATTGGTCGATGTCGGAGAAGAAGAGGAGAATTGAAGAGAAGAAGAGGTTGGTTTAAGTTTAATGTAGCTTAATTTTAAGTTTAGTCTAGCTTAATTTTAAGTTTGGTGTAACTTAAAGAGAGTGAATGGAAAATGGTGAAAAAATAAATGGAGGGAAGTGAAATTTTGAATTAGTGCACTTTGTCCCTCATTGGAAGAAGGAAAAAAAATCTATGTGTATATATAGAGAATCTCTTCTTCTAGCTCTTAAAGAGTTGAGAAGAAGGCAAGCCTCGCGCCGTCGCTCGCTCGGCTCGGCTTCGACTTCGGATTTGGTCAAAGATTGATTGATTAATCTTTTTGGACAAAATTCTTTTCAAATTATTTAATGGAAAAAATTCAAATCCGGAATGATCCGCGACCCGGTCCGGTCCGATCCGTTTTCTTTCTCGGATTATTTTAAATCCGTTTTTAAATTTCCCGCAATATTCATACCTGTTCAAAACAGCTATGGCTGTTCTGAAATGATTCACACCTATTCCAACAACTATGGCTATTCTAAAAGGTTGCAAAACCTTTTCAGAAACAATACGAAATTGGCTATAAATATACCTTGAATCCCTGAATTATTTAGGTACAAAATTTTCTGATTTTCTTCTTCTTTTTCTGCACAAAATATTCCAGTGTGTTTTACAGCCTTCGAGTGGTTCGTTGTTCACCGGCGTTTTTGGTACCAACACTCCGGTGAGTTAAATCGTTCTATCCTGGGAGGATATATTCCAAAACCTAGGGTACTTGAGGAGAATAATTTCCTTAAGGACACACTGCGTATTCAGTGGATGCTATTTTTTCTTACACTGTTTTCAAAATTCATTTTTGACGTTTTTGTTGTATTAACTTTCTATTTCTGTATTTTTTAAAAAAATTATTATTTTTAATTCATTTACAGCAATACAAATTACTAACAGAGTAGTTAGCTTTTGGTTCAAAAATTTGACAAGTTTGAACTTGAAAGATGTTTGATGGAAACCGCGTAAGAGAGGGAAAATATACCTCTTGGTCCCTTTTAACTTTTGGCCCCTCAACTTCTTAAAATTATAAAACGAACCCCGCCCCTTAAAGAAAAGGAATTTCGAAAACCCTCTCGATTCAAATATCGGAGGTTTTCTGTGATACCGATAAAGAGATGCGTCTGAAATCAGGTACTACGACGGTTGCCGTCGGCGCCGAGGAAGTACGGCGTCCGAAAGCCCAAAAGAGAGTAGGCTTCTTCTTCTTCTTCTTCTTCTTCTTCTTCTTTTCATATCAGAAATCCATCAGTTGTCTCATAGTAGGGACTTGATTAGTTGTTTGGTTGTATAGTTAAGCTTTCCATTGTTGGTTGCTGGTGTTCGCTCAAAGAGTAACAAGGCCATCAGACAATTCCGAGAGTTGCTCCTTATTGGTACGTATATGTATGACTAATAACCCTCAGTTCCAATTTCCATTGTATAATCATCACTTTTTTGTATACACAGAATGGGGTCCTGCTGAAATATATTCTAATCGTTATGATTTTTCTGCCTTTCTAAGGACGGTGCGACTTCAGAAAGAGGTAGAGTGTTGTTATGTGTGATTACTTTTTTCTGCCTTTTTTTCCTCCTTATTATGGTTTGCGTTCATAGTCTGAAACTACTCGTCTTCTCAACCAAATTGTTCGTTGTTCGCTTCCCTCGAGAAGGAATACTACTGATTTGGTGGTGATTGACCATGAGCTTTGCCAACAATTTAAAGACCTATGTTGTTCTAACGAGGTGTGTGTTTTTAAATTGCTAGACTGATGATTCTACTTCCTTTTTAACTATATATAGTTTGGATGTGGTTTTGAATTGACTGTTGGTTTACAGTTTACTAGTTTTGGATTAGTGCTCGCTGGTGTTTGGTCAGATCAAACAGATTTGCAGGTGTTAGCTACCCAGAAATTTCGGATAACGCTCTCTGACTGTATGACAAAAGCCTGTTCCAGCTTCTTTGCTGTTGATTTTATTCACTCTGCTTATTACTTACCTGCAAATTCCTATTCACAGTTGACTCTCCTCTTGATACACCATTTATTTTAGAATATGGTGTTATTCCTCGATTTGATGAGTTTCTAGAGAGGAAAAATTCTCCCAATCTCCAGGTAGGCATAGATGTGTTGATTACTTTTTTAAGCGTGTCTCATGGTTGTAGATTCACTCTTTGTGGTTTCTGTTCACAGACTGAAGCTGCTTTGGCTCTCTTAGGCATTACTTCTATTGCCTTTTTTCTCCAAGTATTAAGAATAATTCTTATATTGCTATTGATTAGAAAAAACAATTGTACTGCTAGCTAGAAGGGTATGAGCCAAACTTTCATCCTTATTTTCTATGTAATTTATGTATCAAAATTGTAACAACAACAACAACAACAACATACACAGTATAATCCCACAAGTAGGGTTTGGGGAGGGTAGTGTGTATGCAGACCTTACCCCTATCCTGTGGAGATAAAAAAGTTGTTTCCATAGACCCTCGGCTCAAGGACTGCGTATCAAAATTTTAACCGTGACTATTTTTATATTACAATTATGTTAATATCCTGTACTGTTATTACTTGCCATTAATACTCCCTTTGTTTCAAGATTATGTAAATATCTTGTATTGTTATTACTTGCCATCAATACTCCCTTAGTTTGCTATCACTACATATCTTGCCCTGTTATTACTTGCTATCAGTACTTCTTTCATCTTCTCTTTTGTGATCTTGGATTTAGTTTTCTAAATATTCCGTATTATTGTTACTTGCTATCAGTGGCCCTTCCATAGTTTTTTTAGCCAAGGATCTATAAGAAACATCCTCTCTGCCCTTCCAGGGTAGGGGTAAGGCTGTGTACATCCTACCCTCTCCATACCCCACTTGTGGGAATACACTGGGTTGTTGTTGTACAATTATGTAAATAATGTTGGGTGTTTTGTTCGTTATGGCATGATTACTTAATGAAAGCAAAATATAGGCTTTCAATATCTGATTGGGAAAAATGTGGAGACTACAACACCATTTATAGCTAACAATATAAAAGAAGATTGTTTCGAAATAACAGAAGGAAAACATATGTAATTCTCCGTATTATCTTTTATGTCTATCAAAAGTTTCTTTTGGTAACTTTAACTCTTGGTTATTATTACTTGATTAACAAGTCAAGTCGTTTTTTGTGTCCCAGAAAAGATTGAGATGAAAATTTTGAAGGGAAAAAAACATTTTAAAGTAGATATATGGTAGAATACATGGATAGACACTCAAACTTGGCAACAAATGTCAGTAGACACCTGAACTAAGATAGTGACCAAATGGACATTTCTCGTCGGCATATATGTGCCTTTCAGACACAGACATGTCAATATGCGTGCCTTCACCCGGTTTTAGCGCTTGAATTTCTTAAGAAGCACTAACACCTCTAAGATAGCAACAAAACCAATGCAGAAGCGATGTCCGGTAGTAATCGAAATCTAAGAATAAGTCACAATAATTAATAGTATAAATTATTTAAAAGGCATATGAAAAAATCATGGTCAAAGAAGGATTCATTTGACTCTCAAAATCCGAATACCTTCATATAAATTGGGACTGAGGGAGTATATTTTTACACAAGAATCTGTATTTTAAATACTTAATAATAAATATTATTTAATACTTCTTATGTACACATATAATTGGCACATGATAGAACTTTTACATGTTCTTTTGAAAGTAGTTTATTTAAAAATTAACTTTAAACAATATCTAGCTATGTAACTACACTTGTGCAACCATCCATGACACTAGATATTATAGTTTTAGTTGCATTGTGACAAACAAACAGCTCTTCGTAATTACTATGCTATTTAATTAATAGGCTGTGTAATTACTAGTAGTAATTACATATTGGTTTTTAAACAGGCCCTAATTTTATTTTTATAACTCGAATTTATTGAATCGTATTTGTTTAGTTTTTTTAAAGTTATTATTGATACGCGTCCACGTGCAACACGTGTGCCAAGAGACTAGTTTGGTAAAATGAAAAGTAAAACTTATTGGATGCTTCAAATTACTTATTACACTTCATTTGTCAGGTGAGAGCAGCACTCCCAGAACTTTTTCGCCTTATTAGTTTAACCGATGAAGAGGTACTAACAAATGCATGCTGGGTACTTGCTTGTCTTACTGATAGCACATACTGCAAAACTCGAGTCATCATTGGCGATGGTGTTTGTCAACGGCTAGTTAAACTCCTCGAGTGAGTGGAATGTTACAGTTTCCTCATTTAAGGAACTTTTCCATATCTAACTTATGATTTTTCCTGATATATATGTCAATTGATGTTTCAGGCATCAGTCTCCTTCAGTAGTCATCCCTGCCCTCCGTACGCTTGGAAATATTGTTTTCAGAGACGACATCCAGTCTAAGGTATTTGGGTCTCAAGTAGCTTTTAGAAGCTTTCATGGTTCGATCCTAACTGTTCGATGCATGGACCAGTGAAGAAAGGAACAGACGAGATAAAATAAAATGATTGAAAGGTGGAAACATCTTAAACAATATTTATTGAGAAGATAATTCGGCATGTTCATGAATCAACTTCAAAATATCATCTTCTTATCAGTTCCTTTTTTTGACTCTACAACATTGTGCCAGAAATGTAGGTAGCTTATAGAAAGGGGGTTCAATTGAGTCATCTTCACTGAAAAATTACACGGTAATTGGGTAAAAACTAGTATTTTTGGTTTTATAAGCTGTTGAATCCCCTTAAAATGAGTAATATTCTGGAAAAGTGGCAAAGGGGTTACTTACTATAAGTCACAGGTTCAAATCCCATAATATGTGGCATTTTTAAATTCCCTTATATAAAATCCTGTCTCTCCACTGCATTGTGCTTCATTCACTACAGGATTTGGTCGGTTCCTCTATACAGCTGCGCCACCTTGGGATGCTACATTTGGTATGTAGTTTTTGTTATTTCCTACGGAGCTACTCTTAGTTTAGAGATTTGTGGATAAGATTAATTTACTTTTATTTAGTATTGTAATAGTAGAGTCAATAGCATAATTAAATGTACATCTATTTAAAGCGGTTGTCTTAATGCTGGGCTTGTTTATGCAGTAAACATATGGACCAGTATTATTTTATTTTTGCACCTTAAATCAAAATGGTTATCCAATCTTGTGCTTAGAATCGACACACCCCGACTGCTCCTCCCACCTTTCCAGCTTCATGGAACTTCTCCCATCCACTTGTGCCTTTCATATGAAACTCTAGTTGCCTGGTCTTTAACTCTTTATCGGAAGATCAGAGAAGAAATCTTGTATCGCTTCGATTGCATCTACCACCCTAGCTTCCACCGCCTTTTTAATGGCCTCCCTAGCTTCCACTGCGTTTTCTGATGGCCTGCGAAGAACCAACCCATTTTGGTAAAGCTTCCCACGAAACGAGTTTTTAAAGGTTTTTCCTTCTGTATGTGTGTTCGTCTGAGGGTGTGAAAGAAGGTTCTTTGCCATCTGGACCGCGAGTTTTTGGGTCATCAATTCTTAGTGTTCTCTAACTTAGCCTATTTAGATATTGATACGACCACAGTACAAAATATCTATGTATGCAAGTTGGTAATAAGAAACATGGAGTTGTCCTTGAGTTTTAAAAAATAGAATAAGAAAAGAAAAGAAGTAGTTGGAGTTGTCTAGATTTAGTCAAGAAAACATCTTCACATGCTTAAAGATTGTGCTTTTACACTCCCAAATGGGGCCTTTACTTTCATAATTCTGTTAAGATGCTATGGAGAGGTCTATATCACAAGCTATTTTCTTTTCTATAGGTGCTTTTTGCTGAGTTTATGTTGCAAAATATGAGCTTGAAGTTATGTGATATTGCTTGAAATGAGAATGCAGTTGCCACTTGCCTTTTCTTGGAAAAATAAAATAAAAAGAGAATTCAGTTGATACTTGAAGATTTTTCTTTCAAGCAGCTTTCTTTTGCTGCAACTTTCTTGTTGATGGATTGTGCCCCTTGTACACATCTTTCATATCTCAAGTGTGAAAAGGGTAAGAGAGTTTGACTCACCCTTGTAAATTTACCAGTGTCTTAGGACTAATTGTCTCCTTCGCTGTCCTGTTAAGCTACTATAACATCATCCTTCCTTCAATGTGCTAAATTGTTGAGAATGAGCGCACTGTGCAAAGACTACACCAGATTTTTTATTTTTGTGTTTCCTTTCGATCTTCTTCTAAAACGTAACTGCGTCAGACATGGATATTGCCTTATTTTTTACTAATGTCAACCATCTTCATAACTCAGCGCATTGCTGACTTTGGCGCCCTTGCCTTTGGAAGTTGCTAAGCAAGAACGTCGAGGAAATGGAGGTCTGGAGGACTATAGCAAGTATTACTAAGTGGAGCAATAGGGGGATAAAGGTAATGTCTTCAAGATTTAAAAGGACAACTTCATATAAAACGCTCTTGCATCCATTGTTTGTCTTAACAGATTTTGCAAATGTTGAGGTGGTTAAATCGATAAATACGAGAGTGAACTAGATGGGGTAGTAGTTGAAAGTAGGAAAGGAAATTTTGAGTTGTAGAGATCTTTTGAAAATAGTTGGTGACCACCCAACTTTGATCAGTTGGCATGAGTTGTAGAAGATCTTTTGAAAATAGTTGGTGACAACACAACATTTATCAGTTGGGATGAGTTGGCTGTTGGTTCTCTACTATTTTCTATCAGCAATCCGTTTATCTAGGTAAAATTATAGTGAAGTGTGGAGAAGTTGCAATCATTTCTTTTATCTTGAAGAAATTGCTTATGTCTACTCGAGAACAAATATTGTGGGTTTTAAAGCATTTATTTTGGCCATCTTGTTAGTTTACCTTTCTTCATTCGCTAGTCAAAACAACGTGGAGAATTAAAATGATGTAAAGAAAAATATGAAATCATTTGCCGCGTCATTCCATGAAAAGTTTGTATTTCTTTATGAAAAGAAATGGTTTATTCCTTTTCTTTTTTGGGTCACAAGTTTCTAAAGAGGCATATTTTCCACACAAGTGCCATATCATTCTTCCTTTGAGATGGAAATATATAGTACTTTTCTTCTTTGCCAGCAAGCTGTTAAAGTTTTATTATCTGTGAGAAATATTTACCAGATAGTATGCTTGTCTGCATTGGATTCAAAGCTGTGGTGATTTCTCTACCATTTTGTTATACTCAAGATTTCTCAGGATTTTCCTTCTTTCTTCTGGCAATGATGATGATTCAAAGCATTTTGGACTATCCTTCTACCGACAATTGAACTAGTCAGCGGCTTATACCCGATAGAATGATATTCACTTCTCATCTCGTCTTGCTTGTTCAACATTTTCTTCTTTTCGCTTATAGTTCTTGTCCTTTGCAGGCTCAGATCGAGAACACCAATTCACAGTTTCCTAACTCTGTGTGGCGTGAAAAGGAGGTAATGGACATCTCATGTTGCAAAAGGATGCATAGATGAGTAAATGACTATCCAATATCTTGCTTTTTCATACCTGCAATGGTGATCTGGGAAACTTTGAACATTAACCTTCTCTTTGCTTGGTCATAATGTATCTCATTGATTATCTTATGGTTGAGCTTTTAGAAATGCTTGATGTTATATCATCGTAAGTTGCAGGAAAAAAAGATGGAAGTAAAAGAAAAGCTTGACAAGTATTCCGAACAGAAGCTGATGACATTCTGCGTTGAACTAAATATACCTGTTCACCACTATACAGCAAGGAAGGCGAGTTCATATCTTTTGCTGCATGTTAGGCCTTTTTTATTTGACTCAACTAGTTCTTTCTTAAATCAGTCAGCTGTAATTTATCTTATGAGTGAATTACATATCAAAAAGAGAAATGGTCGTAAGAGTGAAGGCATTGTTTTAATCCTCAACTTGGCACTTCATACTACGTGGAGATTTGGCATCTTGTATATAATCTTCCTTCCAAGTATCTCAACTAATTAAGAGTTCATATGCATCAGGAGGACATAGTGTCAAAGTTGATGGACTTTTTGGAAGCTCGTCATGATACGACTGTTGAGTTGCTTGCTGAAAAGGAACAGGTTGACCTCTGAATGTGATTAAAGCATCTGTGATTGTTCTGTTTATTTATAGTGTACTGATGCATCTCTGGTCAAATGATTAGTCAAGTAAAGGAAAGAAGCGCAGAAAAGAGAGCATAAGAAATCCCTCATCAGCATCTGTTAGTTCGAAAGGTTCAGCCAAGGTATGTTTCTTTCTTATCAGCGTTTAACTATGTTTTAGTAGTGAAATACAAACTAAGAGATGATTTTGGCTTGCAACTGCTAACTTGTATTCTCTGTGGCCTATGTGAAATTTCATGGAGAAATTTGATTAACAATAAATTTATTAAATTTCATTCAAAGCTCCTTGATTGTACGTTTACCTGTTCTCAACTTGAATTTCCACATCCACATCCTAAGGTCTCAGAGGGTTAATAAAAAATCACCATATGAGTTAACAGCATAGAAGCTGACAAAATTGTTCGCAAAGTTTTTCTGCTGTTTGAGTTGGCTTTGTCTGGGAAGATATCGTGTTCTAATCTGATTTTGGAGAGAGTGAGGATCTTTTATCTTTGTGTGTGAAGTGAAGTACTGTACAGTGAGCTAAATTATGCTGTCTGTATTGCTGCTAATGCTTTAACAACATTTGTTATGCTTATTACCATAGGGCTTTTTAATTTGAGCTGTTGCTTGTTACATCCTTCCAAATGGAAAAAGAAATAGATGGAAATCGAGAGAAAAGGGGAGAGTTTTCTGCATTCACGCCAGTATTTTCTTTGAGTTCTGTGACCTTTCATATCATGTTTCTGGTTTATTTACAGAGCCGAAAGAAGACCGAAACGGCATCAGAAAAGGCTGAGAAGAAGAATAATGTAAATGAGTCAGAAGATGAATCTGAGCAGGAAAATGATGCCGATGAGGAGGAACCTGAAGAGGAAACAGCTAACGGTGTTCCTGAGAGATCTGCTAAAATCAAGGTGAAAGTGACGAGGAGAATGAATCTGAAGAGATAACCTGAGTCCAAGTGATGACGAACTATGTGGTGCAATTGGTGAAATTCTAAGAGAAGAGGACATCCCCACTGTGAGCATTGAACTCTAATTAGGTTGCCTGTTCCCATTGTGACTCTGAATGTTGTAGTGCTTTCTCTGTTTCTTTTTATCCTCTGGGGATCTCATCATGCGATTGTCCTGTGGTCATCTGGACATGTGTTCTTCTCTATAATCCTTTTTGCTACTCTATTACGCCATTGCATATTCGAGTTTTCATATATCCAGAGTGGTAATTTACATTCCTGAATTTCTAACATGGTGTCTGTTTGTGTGCTTGCAGACCAACTTAACTGCCATTCTGGAGCGACTTTGTAAGTGTCCTGTATTTCTTCTATTCTCTTGGCTAATGTTTTGGCGGGTGCTAAGAGAAAAAAGATGCTAGGTCTCATTGATTATCTTCTGGTAGTCAAGTTATAGATAAAAAAAACTTGATCTACATTCTCCACAAGGTTGTAGTAGCAAGATGTTTTTTTTCCAAAGGAGCACTCACCTTGTTTCTAACCAGTGCAAGATGATTTTTTTCTTCTGCAGTCAAGCGGTTTGGAACAGATCTCACTCCCAGAAAATCGTATATAATGATTATGATCACGTTTCAGCTTACTGAGCTAGGTGCTGAGGATGATGATAATGAAGACTAAATAAGACTTTAGCCTCAGAAGGGGACTGTCATGTTCAGTGGTGCACCCACTGAACTAGCAATCACAATGATGAAATCAGCCTCATGACATTGTAGACGCTCGTGGATACGATTGTTTGATAATATCATTGTGATTTGCGAGTTTTAAACAGGTGTTGGTTGCTTTCTATGTTCCCAATTTGCTTTTGCTCTGTTTTGCTCTTCCATTTGTAAATAGTGGATCCCTTCTTGTAACTTGGCATGTGGTGTTGCTAAATGGCGGTGCCTAAAATTAGCATGCACACGCCATTGTAATAGATACCTCTTTAAACATTTGATGTAGAGTTACACTTTCGCTGTGGATCTTTGTTTGCAAGAAATCATCAAGAAGTACCCACCAGCTAGGGATAAGGGCGCCTAAACACTACCCTCTTCAGATCCGTGTGTATTACTATGTTTTGAGGTATAACTGGAGCCTTGTAGCCGGCACCATCATTGTACTCTTTTATATTTATTTGAGGCTGCGTAGACATAGTGTGGATTGTGTAGTGGTGTTGGGTAGGTTAAACTAAAATGTCTTAATTGTATCATATTATTTATGTGTTAAAATATGGTTGTGGATATTTTGGATACTTATAAATGATGAAACTAAAGGTACTAAACTAGAGCGGTACACATGATTATCTCATTGTCTAATTAACGCAATGTATCATTCCTTATGGGTGAGTTGGGTAAAAGGAAATCTAGCAGGCTTGCTTGGTCGGGTTATCTTGGTTGAGCGTCAGTCGCGCTCCCTGAGGTCGGGGCGTGACATCAACCTCTGAAAGAAAACCAATAAATTTCAGAAATACCAATCCTTAGAGTCTCGTATGAAAATACTGAAGCCAACACAACACGATAAGGAAATAGAAGCACATAGACTGGTGCAGTGCGCAACCCGATCCCACCGTACAACACAATCCTCCCTTATTCCACCGTAGTAATATGAACAATAATAAATAAATAAATATATGTTGCGGGGTGCATCCCGATCCCACCATATAATCAGAATCAGTATCAAAATTCACCCTTATTCACCGCATCATCCACCCTTATTTCACTTTTGCGGCATGCAACCCAATCCCACCGTATTAATATAAATTCACTCTTATTTCACCATATCAAACCACCCTTATTCCACCTGTTGCGGCTTGCAACTCGATCCCACCGTACAATATGAATAAATCAATAATTGCATTTAGTTTTACAAACTTAAATCACAAGAGTCCTGTACGAGCAATGGATATGAAACAGAAACAGAAAGGAAATCTCGTCTCAAGTTAAGAATCCACTATAAACAGCAAGACAATTCAATAGATAACAACTAAAGGTACACGTAAGTCATTTAAGGCCAATAGCAGTAAGTCATTAAAGCATGGGAAAATCTAACATTTTTAACACGAGAATAATAAGTGACAACTAGAAAATAAGGGCATGGGAAGCATTTAAAGCACATAAAAGTTAAGGAATGGAAGGTCATAATTAATGAAATGCGGAAAATCAGGGAAACAAGTATTTCGGCAGCGTAATTCCCTCAAATTCAAGGGCTCCCAATTCCATCAAATCAAGGTTAAACCCAACACTTACCTCACTCCGCAGTCAACTCAGAGCTCTACCGGAGCCTTTCCTCTAGAATCTGCCTCCAAACCACTTGTATCTAACCACAATCGACTCGATAACTTCAAATAATGCTAAGGGAATCAATTACAATACATAAACATTGGAATTTTACATTTTTCCCAAAAAAGTCAAAAAATGTCAACCCCGGGCTTGCTTGGTCAAAACCCGAGGTTCGGATCAAAACCCATTTACCTATTCACCCCAAAGTCTGATTATGTAATTAGTTTCGAAATTCGACGCCAAATTGAGGTCCAAATCCCGAATTTGCAAAACCCCCAGTTCTTCCTAAATCCCTAATTTTCTACCATGGAAGAACAAATATTAAGGCTAGAAATGAATAGGTGATGTTAGAAATGGAAGAAAATGAGTTAAAGTATACTAACATATGAATTGGTGTTGGAATTTCTCCTCCAAATGCCTCTAGGCTGAGTTCTAATGGAAAGATTATGAAAAATGGGATAAATCCCGATTTTGGACTGTTTAAAAGACTATGCGTCAGTTATTTATCGCGTTCGCGAGACACCTGACACGATCACGAAACTTTGCGACCTAAATGGCCTTCACGTTCGTGGGAAACCCTTCGCGTTAGCGATGGCCTCACCCACCTGGCCTTCGCGTTTGCGTGCCTAGGCTCGCGTTCGCATAGGGTAACCCCTCTCTCCACAAGAATTTCCCCTAGCGTTCGCATGTGAACGGTCGCGTTCGCGAAGGGTAATCCCTCCACTTCTTCGCGTTCACGACCGGTTCTGTGTGTTTGCGTAGAAGAACACCCTCTTCTATCCCAGTTTACCCTTCATGACCGTGAGAGTAATTTCGTGATCGTGAAGTACAAAACCTCAGTCACCAGCAACAATCAATAAAACCAGATTTTTTTCTAAGTTCATATGGTCCATAGGCTATCCGAAGCTCACCTGAGCCCTCTGGGTTCTAAACCAAACATGCACACAAGTCCAAAAACATTATACGAAATTGCTCGCGTGATCAAAACACCAAAATAACACCTAGAACTATGAATCAGACACCAAAATGAATAAATTTTTTTAATAAAACTTAAGAACTTTTATTTTAACAACCGGACGTCCGAATAACGTCAATTCAACTCTGTTTTGCACCAAATTTTGCAGACAAGTCATAATTGAACCTATACTAAGTCTCGGAATCAAAATCCAGACCCGATATCAACAAAGTCAAATATCGGTCAAATTCATAAATTCTTTTAACCTTTGAACTTCAAAATTTTAGTAAATTGTGATAACTCGAGCTAGGGACTTCCGAATTCGATTCTGGGCATCACCCAAGTCCTAAATCATGATATGGACCCATCGGGACTGTCAAAATACAGATCCGGGTTCGTTTGCTTTAAATTTTGACCGAAGTTAACTCAAACACGAATTCACATTTGAATCAATTTTTCACATAAAAGCTTTCCGGAAAAAGGCACAGACAGTGCATTCAAATCGAGGAAGGCTAAAAGGAGCTATTTGAGTCTTCAAAACACAGAATTAAGGGGTTAAATATCTAAATGACCTATCGAGTCATCAAATTCTCCACATCTAAAACAAACGTTCGTCCTCGAACGACCATAGAAAAGTACCTGGACTAGTGAAAAGGTGTGTATATCTACTTCGCATGTCTGACTCAGACTCCTAAGTGGGTGCCTCGACCAGATGACCATCTCCACTGGACTCGAACTGAAGGATAACTCTTAGACCTCAACTGTTGGACCTGCCGCGCTAGAATAACCACCAGATCCTCCTCGTAAGTCAAGTCCTTGTCCAATTGGATTGACCTGAAATCTAGCACATGGAACGGATCATCGTGATACATATGGAGCATGGACACATGAAACACCGGATGGAATGTTGATAAACTAGGTGGCAATGCGATCTTGTAGGCCACCTCACCTACTCTTTGAAGAATCACAAAGGGTACGATGTACCTAGGGCTCAACTTTCCCTTCTTCCCGAACCTCATCACACCCTTCAGGGGTGAAACCCAGAGCAATACTCTGTCTAACCATGAATGCAACATCACATACCCTACAGTTGGCATTACTCTTCTGCCTATACTGATCTGTGCAAAGTTGATCCTGAATAATCTTGACCTTGTCCAAGGCATCCTGTACCAAATCTGTACCCAACAACCGAGCCTCCCCCGGCTCGAACAATCAAACTGGCAAACGATATCGTCTCCCGTATAATACCTCATAAGGAGCCATCTAAATGCTCGACTGGTAGTTGTTGTTGTAAGAAAACTCCGCAAGTGGATAGAAGTGGTCTCAAGAACCCCAAAATCCATAACACACACGCGAAACATGTCCTCCAATATCTGAATCATGCCCTCGGACTGTCCGTCTGTCTAGGGATGAAATGCCGTGCTCAATACAACTTACGTGCCCAACTCACGCTGTACTGCCCTCCATAATTGCAAGGTGAACTGCGTACCTCGGTCAAAAATGATAAACACGGGCACACCGTGAAGACGGACGATCTCGCAGATGTAATTCTCAGCCAACCACTCTGAAGAATAAGTAACTACCACATGAATGAAATGTGTTGACTTGGTCAGCCTGTCCACAATGACCCATACCGCGTCGAACTTCCTCTGCGTACATGAGAGTCAACCAACAAAATCCATAGTGATACGGTCCCACTTCCAGTCAGGAATCTCTAAGTTCTGAAGCAAACCACCAGGTCTCTGATGCTCGTACTTTACTTGCTGACAATTTAGACACCGAGCTACATATGTAACTATATCCTTATTCATCCTTCTCCACCAATAACGCTTCCGCAAGTCCTGATACATCTTGGTGGCACCCAGATGAATAGAATACCAGGAATTGTGGGTCTCCTCAAGAATCAACTCACGAAGCCCATCCACATCAGGCACACAAATACAACCCTGCATCCTCAATACCCCATCATCTCCAACCGTAACCTACTTGGCACCACCCTGCCGCACGGTGTCCCTAAGGAAAAATAAATGAGGGTCATCATACTGCCACTTTCTGATGCACTCATACAAGGAAGACCGAGCAACTGTACAAGCTAGAACACGACTGGGCTCTAAAACGTCTAACCTCATGAACTGATTGGCCAAATCCTAAACATCTGATGCAAGTGGTCTCTCACCAACTGGAATATACGCAAGGCTGCCCATACTCACTGCCTTTCTACTTAAGGCGTCGACCACCACATTGGCCTTTCCGGGGTGATACAAAATGGTGATATCATAGTCTTTCAACAGTTTCAACCACCTCCTTTTCCTTAAATTGAGATCCTTTTGCTTGAACAAATACTGTAGACTTCGATGATCCATGAATACCTCGCATGACATGCCGTAAAGGTAGTGCCTCCAAATCATCAACGCATGTACAAAGGTTGCGAACTCTAAGTCATGAACAAGGTAATTCTTCTCAAAAACCTTCAGCTTCCGCGACACATATGCGATCAACCTGCCATCCTGTATTAGTACTGCACTGAGCCTAATATGAGATGCATCACAATACACCGTTTAAGATCCTGAACCTGTGGGAAACACCAACACTGGTGCCATAGTCAAATCAGTCTTGAGCTTCTGAAAGCTCAACTCACACTCGTCTGACCATCTTAATGGGGCACCCTTCTGGGTTAATCTGGTCAAAGGGGATGCTATAGAAGAAAACCCCTCCATGAATCGGCGGTAATAGACCGCCAAACCTAGGAAACTACGCATCTCTGTAGCTGAAGTGGGTCTAGGCCAGTTCTGAACTACCTCAACCTTCTTAGGATCTACCTTTATGCCCTCAACCAATACTACATGCCCCAAAAGGTGATTGAGTCTAACCAAAACTTGCACAAACTTGGCATATAACTAGATATCCCTCAGAGTCTGAAGTACAACCCGAAGATGCTGCTTATGCTCCTCTCGATTGTGGGAGTAGATAAATATTTCATCAATAAATACAATCACAAATGAAATCCAGGTAGGGCTCGAACACCCAGTTCATCAAATTCGTAGATATTGTCGGGTCATTGGTCAGCCCAAATGACATCACTAGAAACTCATAATGCCTGTACGGAGTCCGAAAAGCTGTCTTAGGGACATCAGATGCCCTAATCTTCAACTGATGGTAGCCAGACGTCAAATCAATCTTCGAAAACACCTTGGCACCCTGAAGCACATCAAATAAGTCATCAGTCCTCGACAATGGATACTTGTTCTTGATGGTGACTTTGTTCAACTGCTGGTAATCTATCCACATCCTCATCAATCCATCCTTCTTCCTCACAAAAAACACAGGCACACCTTAGGGAGAGACACTAGGTCTAATGAATCTCTTATCAAGTGAATCTTGCAACTTCTCCTTCAATTCTTCAAACTCTGGCGGTGCCATCAGGTATGGAAAAATGGAAATGGCTGAGTGCCCGAGGCCAAATAAATACAGAAGTCAATATCTCTGCCGAGTGGCATTCTCGGTTGAACTGCAAGAAACACCTCTGTAAACTCATGAATAACTGGTACTGAATCCATGGAAGGAACCTCCGCACTAGAATCGCAGACATAAGCCAAATAAGCTAAACACCCCCTTCTCGACCATACGTCGTGACTTCACATAAGAGATAACCCTTGGTAGAATGGCCAGGAGTCCCCATCCACTCTAATCGAGGCAACCCCGGCAAGGCTAAGGTCATCGTCTTGGCGTGACAATTTAATGTCGCATAATAAGGTGACAACCAATCCATACCCAAGATGACATCATAATCTACCATACCAAGAAGTAGAAGATCTATGCTAGTCTTAAGACACCCAATAGTAACCACACACGAACGATAGACACGATCTACAATAATAGAATCTCCCATAGGTGTGGACACATACACTAGAGCACTCAAAGAATCACGAGGCACAACCAGATATGAAGCAAAATAAGATAATACGTATAAGTAGAGCCCAGATCAAATGGAACTGAAGCATCTCTATGGAAAACTGGAATAATACCTGTAATAGCAGCACTATATGATTCAGCCTCAGGCCTAACTGGGAAAGCATAAAATCAGGGCTGGGCCCCATCACTTAGAACTACGTCTCAACGAGCCTCTGGCCGAACACATAACACGTGTATTCAGGGGTTCATACCCTCAACACCAAGTTTAGAAGTGCTACTTACCTTGAACAAGCCGAATCCAATACTGAGCAAGCCAAACAACACTCTAGAAATTCCATCCCACATGTACCACCTCTTAACAGCTCAAAACTAGCCAAAAGAAACTCAAGAACATCAAATAATGCCAAAGGAAACAAACTCAATCGATAAAGGTCTAATCTTTACAGTTTTACTCAAAGTCAACCAAAAAGTCAAACCTGAGCTCGCACCCCAAAACCCGACAATATCCACAAAATCTGGCAACCCATTCAATTATGAGTCCAACCATACCAACTTTCCTTAAATCCAACTTCGAATCGATGTTCAAAACTCAAAAATTCACTTTATAAAATTTTAGACAAAACCCCTAATTTCTCTTTTGAAATCATCAACCAAATGCCAAAAACGAGGATAAATTCATGAAATATAATCAAAACCGAGTAAAGAACACTTACCCTAATCCATATGGTAAAAATCGCCTTAAAAATCGTCTCAATCCGAGCTCCATAGCTCCAAATATTCTAAAATGTCCGAAACCTTTGAAATAAAGTACTTTATACACTGTTCCAGGGGTACCCTTCATGATCGCGATTACCAAATTTTCCAGGACGATTTTTACCCTATGCGACCGCGATGAACAAACTTCCATCTAACCCTTCCCAACTCTTCTCAGACAGACTGTAGTGTATCAACCATAACTTCTTGTAAAAAGCTCGAAATGACAAACGATTTTATTTTGCTGAAAACTAGACACAAAAGGATATAACGTTCATTTTTGGATCATCTCCAAATTCTTTATAGATTGCAAGATATAAGCTTTCAAAGTCGGTGAAGCAGAATTTTCTTCTATGAGATTGCGAAAAGGCTTCCGCGACTCACATGTCCTTTTTTTTACGATTTTACTCTTCGCGATTGCGATCAATTCTACGCGATCGCAATGTACAACCTATAGCCAAAAACCAAAAACTAAAAATGGCCTAGAAATGGCCCGAAACCACCCCAAAACTCACCTCAGCCTCTTGGAACCCCGTCCTAAACATACCAACAAGTCCCAAATCACAATACGAACCTATTCGAGGCCTCAAATCACACATAGAAACATCAAAACCATGAACCCACCTCAAATCAAACTTAATGAACTTTGAATCTTTCAAGTTCCAAAACTCGTGCCGAAGCATATTAAACCAACCCGGAATGAGCTCAAATTTTGCACACAAGTCCCAAATAATATAATGAAGATATTCTAATTCTCAGAACCACAATCCGGACCCGATATCATCAAAGTAAAATCCCGGTCAAACTCATAAACTTTCCAAACCTTCAAATTTCCAACTCTCGCCAATTAACGCCTAAAACTTCTAGAAATATCCAAATGTAAATCCGGGAATACGTCCAAGTCCAATATCACCATCCGGACCTAACAGAACTATCAAAAGTCCAATCCGAGGTCAAATACTAAAACGTCAAACTTGGTTAACTCTTCCAACTGAAATCTTCAAACATGAAATTCATTCCAAATTACTTCCGAATAACCTGAAAAACCAAGACCAACGATTCACACGTTATAATACATCATACGAGGCTACTCAAGAAAAAAATAGCTGAAAGGTACGCAACCGCTCAAAATGACCGGTCGGGTCATTATAGTAATAAATTTTCTTGAAAAATTTCACAAGCTCACCAAAAAAGTTTCAGGTTCACATTAAGTCACCTCTAGTTGTAATTTTAAGGATATATGCGAGATTGATAGTCATTTGTGAGAACCATAAGTCGAGCTCCAAAACTCTAGCACAAACTGCTCCCACAAACATGCATGATAAGGGGGTGTGGTGAAAGCTTGTTCAGCTAGTGATGATACTAATTTGAATATGATGCCAGAGAAGATGAAAGAAAAGTTTAAAAAATATTGGGGTGAACCTGAAAAGATGAATAAAGTGATATTCATTGCTTCTATATTAAATCCTCTTAACAAATTAGAGTATGTTGGTTTTACACTTGAGGAAACATTCGGGGAGGAACCAATGAAGAAAATAACTGCCGAAGTGGATGCTTATTTGAATTCTTTGTTTGGAGAGTATAAAAAAAATAAAATATTCAAGAGGATGTTATCTTCAATATCTCCATCTAGATCTACTTCATCTGATGACACATCTGATTCATCTGGTGGAGAATGTGAGAACAAAATCTTTGAGAACAAAGTTTTAATTGAAAAGGTAAAAGGAAGACTCTGGAAGTGGAGGTGCTAAATCTGAGTTAGAAAGATATATTAGTGAAGGAAAAGAGCCATTTTATGATGATTCTGATGATTTTAAAATCTTAGATTGGTGGAAAATTAATGTGCCTCGATTTCCTGTTCTATCTGAGCTAGCTCGTGATGTATTGGCAATTCGAATTTTTAATGTTGCATAATAATGTGCATTTAGAATCGGTGGCCGCATTCTTGATTCAGTTAGGAGTGCAATTACTCCTCAGTTGGTGCAAAGTATTGTTTGTATTCAAGATTAGTTTAGATTTGAGGGTACTCCTATTAATGTTGAAGAAGATTTGGAGTTTCTTGAGCAAATTGAACTTGGGAAGATTTTGTGTTTTATGAATATTTTAGTAAATTAATTTACATTGTAAGTTTATATGGCACACTTTATCAAATTATATTTTGATATGGCAAAGAGCGGAAGAGAAACCTGTATTGTTGAAAGAGATACTAGCATTGTTGATGCATAGTTTGAACAAGTGGTAAGTTTAAAGATTTTCTTGTATTGTGATATCCTTTTGTTATTTATAATTAAAAATATTTTATTTATCTTGTGATCTTATTTTTTTGTAGGTTCAACTATGTCTCGTGGTCCTAAATCTAGATCGCCTGTTTGGGAACATTTTGAGGTAGTTAAAGAAAATGAAGAAGTACGCAAAGCAAAGCGCATTCGTTGTGGTCGAGTTTATAATTTTCATCCGAAGTCTAATGGCACTTTCAGCTTAGTGAATCATATGAAGAAGTGTCTCATGCCTCATCCGGTGATTCGTATTTAGGAGTTTATGTATTCTTTTGTTTGGTTCTATTCTCGATTTTTGGTCATTTTTCCTAGACTTATTTGTGGCTTTTGTTACTACCACTGTTTTGTTATTTGGTGAAGACATTGGTGACCTTTTCTAGACTTACTTTGTGGCTTGTGGGTTGTGACTAGTTTGCATGGTTTTGTTGTTTGGTGATGGTATATCTAGACTTATTTTGGTTATCTCTTAAATTCTACATGATCTTGTATTGAAGTTTTCCTAGTTTCCAGACTAGGAGATGGGTTAGATAGTATTTCTTGACATTGAAATTGTTGGGTTTGCATATTATTGTTTTTTGTGTAACAGATTAGTTTTCCAGACTTAAGCAATTATGACCCCTTCCTTGCCTGGCCACTGATCCTTCTAGTCACTTATTTTGGTTATGGGACTTTTGCCTTGTTTTTTGGGTCACTAAGAGCAAAGCAGGGCTAAGAAAACCGCTGTTTGGCATGTCACCATGTGCGCCAATTCCAAATATTTTCTTATTAATGTGAAATTGTGAAGTAGGTTTGAGACAACATAACTTGTGTTACTGCAGTCTCTGTTCATGCTCTATTGCGATTGAACTTTTTGTATTTCAAGTTTCTGTTGAGGACTCGCCTTTTTGTATTATGCTCAATATATACTGAACAAGATATTTTGCTCTAAAGGTTCACTTTCCCTTCCCATTTTTCTATTTCGTAAGTCTTTTTGTTTTGAAATTGATATTCCTTTTGAATTTGGCATTTTAAATCAGTAATTTAAGCTCTGCCTTGTATTAATGTGAACCAATTGACTCAATTGACTGATACATAAAAATCTTGCACCGTTAATAATCAAAAAACAAAACCAAAATAACCGAACTGAACTTTGAAAAAATCGTACGAAACGGTAAATACTTTGGTTTGGTTTGGTTATTAATATTACAAATTCAAAAACCAATAAACCAAACCGTAATTTCATACTAACCGATTGATGCTCACCCCTACAACGAGGTGGACTCACCACATTTCAGCTAGAGGGAAATTCCCGTAGATGGTGGTAGTCTTATCTCCAGAGCAGTCTAGCAGGTTCACATCCCTTGACTTGAGATCAGTTCACACACCTCTTCTTGGAGAAGTATATTCCACCTTCACAATGGGAGAAGATACGAGATCAGTTTGAGGGGCTCCGATAGGGTCAGATGTCCGTAACTGACTACAAGATGGGATTCACTAACTTGTCTTGTCAAGCAGCTACCACACTCTCCACAAATGTAGAGAGAGTGCAGAGGTTTATTATGGTATTTCACCCTGAGATTAATATTTCTTTGAACCGAGAGGTAGATATGGGGACTCTGTTCTTCTAGGTTGCGTAGATAGCTCCGAGGATCGAGTGTATCCGCTACCTGAGCAGAGAGTTCATGTCGAGGGATAAGCGGCCTCAGCATTCTGGTAGATTAAGTGGTGCCCTGTCTAGGGGAGGGGGCAGTTCATGAGGGTCCATCCTAGTAGGCCTATGTATTTAGCACCATAGCCTATTCAGGGTATTCCAGCGCGCCCTTACTTCAGTGCCATTTCAGAGAGAACTTACCGTCCACCAGCTATACAGATTTCTTCCAATAGATATTCAGGTTAATAGGATCAGACCCAGAGTCAATAGTTTTCCACTCCGAGAGGTTGTTTCAAGTGCGAAGATATGGGTCACGTGAAGAAGTTTTGTCCCAAACTTTGGGGCAAGGCAGTGCAGTAGGACCATTATCCCATGAATATCGTACCAGTTGCCGCATCGCTTGTTTGGACCGCCAGAGGCGGAGAGTAGGTGGGTAGGGGTCACCCTGAGGTGGAAGCCAGTCAGGTAATGCTCCAGCCAGATTCTATGCCTTTCTAGCCAAACCATAGGTAGTAGCCTCCGATGCAGTGATCGCAAGTATAATTTCTATCTACCGTAGAGATGCTTCAGTACTATTTGATCTAGGGTATACCTATTCCTATATCTGTTCTTTATTTTCTCCTTATCTGGATGTATTTCGTGAGTCATTGGGTGTTCCAGTATATTTGTCCATGCCGGTGGGTGATTCTATTATTGTGGATCAGGTTTACCTGTCCTATGTAGTGATATTCCGTGGGTATGTGATCACTCCCAACTATTCCATATAAAATAACTAAGCAGTCACTGCAAAAATAATCCGATTCAAGAGTTCGTAGTTGAATCCCACAGGGAGCTAACCTATTTGCTACAACCTTTTAGTATCGCTAATGATAAGCTCAGACAACTTCCAGATTTTAAGAACTGATTTATGAATTAACAAAAATTAATTAACTAAGGAGAAATGACACTCAATTAAAAAGAATGGAGTTGAATTCAAGGATAAAAGGATCTAGGGTTTACGATTTCCCCAATTGTCAGATTAATTCCTAACACATCAACTATAATCTCGCGGTAACACTCTCTAAAGATGATGAGTCCTTGTTTACCGTAATTATCTCTCGATCAATTATGATAATTTACTAGGAGTATGTTTCAAAATACTCTAGTTGACAATTTGTACAACTCATAAATATCATGCCAAAGCTTCGTTATCTCTAATCCCGATTTTAAATTCAAGTAATCAATCTCTTAACTTACTCGAAAGTGGCGTTGTTCAACAACAATCTAATCAAGTGTTCTTTCTCAGGCAACACAAGATAACTAGACACGATTAATCAACGGCCCTTCAATTAATCACAAGAAACATATAGTTGAATAAAGTGTAATAACGACTCAATTATATCAAAACACAATCAAGACTTCATCCAACAATTGGTTCCATCAACCCTAGATGACGGGTTTAGATACTCATAACACTACTCAAAAATACATAAACCATTTTCAAACCATTATTCATAGAAATAAAGATAAAAAAGTAGAGAGAAACTCTTTGATTCGTCTTTTTGAATGAACTTTAGGATCTTTCGGGCTCAACTTTGCTTCAACAATGGTGTTTCTTGCCTTCTCATGTCAAGCGTCTGGTTGAAATAAGGGTTGAAAGCTATATCACGCCCCTAAGCCAATTGACTAAGTTTCCCTTCAAGATAAGACGCATGCAAATTTTCCCTTGTGCTATAGCTGTGCTTCGCACATGGCTTGGTTGTGTTTTCTAGATTTTTCTATGCTTTCCTGTGCTTTTAGAAGTTACTTCACTGCCTGGTCCGTTTTCCTTTTCTTCAAAATTTTCCTTTTAGCTTCATTATTGCTCAATTTACCTCTATTCTTCACTCTTGGCTTCCTACATAACAAACTTCAACATTTAAGCTCAATTGGTAATCTTTCAACATTCAAAACACCTAAAAACACACTAAAGTAGGGGTAAAACATATCAAATTACATGTATTTCTAGCATATTATCAGTACGACATCAGAGCGAATCTTCTATTGCTCGATATGGTTGACTTTGAGGTTATCCTGGGCATGGAATGATTGTCTCCATACCATGCCATCCTCGATTTCCATGCCAATATTGTTACCTTTGCGATACCAGAGTTTCCTAGGATGGAGTGGAAAGGTTCATCTATTGGTATATCTAGTCGGGTTATTTCTTTCTTGAAGGCTCGACATATGGTCGAGAAGTGTTGTTTGGCCTATCAAGCCTTTGTTCAAGATACTACTCCCATGATAGATTCAGTGCATGTGGTGCGGGAATTCTCCAATGTATTTCCTGCTGATTTACTAAGCATGCCACCTGTATATGGTGGAAATAGGGGCTACCCGATTGCATTCTTCGATGGAAAAAATGATACCACATCGGAAGACCAGGACGTCGAGCTCGGGGTCGAAGTTCGTTTCCAAGGTTAAGGTCGATAACACTTACAGAGATCAGAAGAAAGCATGCTTCGAGATGATGCTGGTATGATTTAGTAATGGAAAGAGCGAGATACCCGCAACGGGTCGGAGATCACGGCGAGAATTTCGGAATGGATTGGTCTTCGGCGGTTAAACAGTTGTCACATATGATTTCCTACTATAATTAGAAGTGTACCTTATTTAGGACTCCTCTATTATATAAAGGGGGATCCCATTCATTTGGAATGATTTTGTTCACTCATAAGAGAATATACACACATTACTCTCTTGCTATTTTACTTACTGTTCATCATAGTTGCTTTATGATTTGCTATTTCTATTATCACACCTCGAGACTATCACAGACCGAGGTCGAGATTGGGCTTACATACTGGTTTGGTTTACTTTGTTCTCTAATTTAATTATTTAATCCCTTGATTATCAATTGGCATTGAATAAAATCACATATCCTTAAAACCACAATACAAGTTTAATTGTTACTCGAATTTTAGGGTAAACAGTTTGGCGCCCACCGTGGGGCTAAGGATGATAGTGATTGTTTCAGTGCTGATTCTGATAACACACGTTATTTTCACACGTTTTCTTGTCAAGTATTTTTTCTCTCAGGTTAAATCATGTCAAACTCACAAAACGCACCCGTACATGGTGATGATGGTCTCGGATTTCACGGGGAAATTGACAATGTAATTTCTCCAGGAGCCGGGGTGCCACTAGCTAATCTGGGGGGAGCACCGGTCGCTGATCAGCCGATATTAGTTCACATGTTTCTCTAAATGCGGACCTAGGCGTGGACCCCGAAGAGAGTGTATGTTGGGAAGGCTGATCTGGTGGCCAAGGTACACAGGGCAGAGAAACGGAGGAGATAGCCTCCAAATAATATTCGAGATGCTACAGGCTCAGCAGGCCGCTATTTCTCAATTGCAAAATCAACATAGGATTCCAAGTGTGGTCGAGCTAGAAATCACTCGCCGTACCGAGCCAGTTCCAGAAAGGTCGAATGATAACGAATCAAGGGCTGATCCTACAATAATGAAAATGCTTGAGGAGCTCACCAAAAGAATTGAGTCGGGAGAGAAGAAAATCAAAGATAATGATAAAAAAGTGGAAACATACAACTCCCAAGTTGATCAGATACCGGGGGAACCCCCATCCTAAAGGGTTTGGATTCAAAAAAGTTCGTGCAGAATCCTTTTCCTCAGAGTGCGGCTCCGAAACCCATTCCTAAGAAGTTCCGTATGCCGGATATACCTAAATACAATGGGACCACCGATGCTAATGAACACATCACTTCGTACACGTGCGGAATAAAGGGAAATGACTTAGAAAATAATGAGATCGAGTCTGTTTTATTGAAAAAATTTGGGGAAACTTTGTCAAAGGGAGCAATGATTTGGTATCACAACCTGCCACCAAATTCCATCGACTCATTTGCCATGTTAGCAGATTTTTTTTGTGAAGGCACATGACGGGGCCATAAAGGTCGCAACAAGAAAATCAGACATTTTCAAGATAAGACAAAAGGATAACGAAATGCTGAGGGAGTTCGTATCCCGATTTCAAATGGAACACATGGAGTTGCCACCGGTCACATATGATTGGGCCGTTCAAGCTTTCACCCAAGGGTTGAATGAGCGGAATTCAGTAGCATCACGATAGTTGAAACAAAATTTGGTCTAGTATCCAGCTGTAACTTGGGCAGATGTGCACTACCGATATCAATCGAAGATCAGGGTCGAGGACGACTAATTAGGATCCCCTTCCAGTTCAGTACATCCAAAAAGGTTGGCAGTTAACAGAGAACGATATCAACAAGAGACCGCAGATCGAAGGAACAATGGTTCAGGACGTAATCCCTCCCGGAATAATCGAAGAAGCGATCGATGACAGAATTCTCGGGGACTTATAAGAAAAAGTGGTTTTGATAAGCATGCCGATCCCGTAGAGGCACCTTGGTTATTGGAGTATAACTTTAGCATCGACGCATCGGGCATTGTATCGGCAATCGGAAGGATCAAAGATACTAGGTGGCCCATACCCATACAGACTGATCCTTCCCAAAGAAACCCAAATTTGATGTGCAAGTATCATGGCACGCATGGTCACAAGACCGAGGATTGCAGGAAACTGAGGGAGGAGGTAGCTCGTCTATTCAATGAGGGACACCTTCGAGAGTTCCTTAGCGATCGAGCTAAGAATCATTTCAGAGAAAGGGACGTCAACAGGAAAAATGAATAGGAGGAACCCGATCATGTCATTCATAGGATCTTCAGTGGGGTCGATGTTCCACAGGGACTCATATTCAGACTGTCACCACCCAAACCAATGGGCCGCGACAGTCACCTGATACCTTACTCAACTGAGTGCCAACATAACATATGTTTTTGTATCATGGTACAAATGTAAATGAGACAGAAAGGTTGCCGTAGGATAACTAGAATGAAACGTGTAATACCAACTTATACATAAGACATACGGGCCTATAAGACCAAAATAACCACTCGTATATTGAACATAGGCCGACAAGGCCATACAATATTTTACGTACATGACATCTGTCTACAAGCCTCTAAGAATACATAATTTTCATAAAGGTCGAGACAGAGTCCCGCCATACCAAAAAATACACGTCTAAATCATACTAACTAAACAAGCAACTCCGAAACAAATGGAGCGCACCAACTGTGAACAACTATTTTTTGACCACACCCAAATTCTATACTATTTTGCTATAAATAT
>ML433714.1:63408-76444 GCA_005239525.1 Nicotiana knightiana | reverse complement strand
GCGACTCCGGATCCCGACGGCGACGAGCTCGAACACCTCCAAGCTCGATCGAGTCCTCAAATTTAACTCTGAACTTTATGGAAACAAACTTGACCTGACCATACTGACTCTTGCCTCCCTGTTTTGCTATGCCTGGGTAAACAAGGACAGCTTGAACATTTCCACTAAGGACAAAAAAAACAAACCAATTGAAGCTCAACAATTCCGGAAGCAGTGCAAAATCAGCGAAATCGAACAGTGACTGGACTTCGAATCAGCCTCTCAGCTTCGAAACAAACCCTTGAGGCTCCGTCCAGCTTCTTTTGTTCATTTTTTTTTTTTTTGTAGGTGTGAGTAAAAGGGTGAAGTTCCAAGAGGAAAAAGAGATCGACTGCGGCTGCTTGATCCTTGAAGAGAGAGACGGACGAAGGGGTGGTCGTTTGGCGGAGATGGGGTTGTGGGTGGAGTTGCAGGGGCGGCTTGGTTTTTGAGAGGAAGGGGAGTGGGCGGCTGCTGGTTTTTAGGTTAGGGAGGGGTGCGGCGGCTCTCTGGGGTCAGATTGGGAGGGGGTTCCTCTCTCTTTTTCTTCTCTAGGTTTTAGGGCTAGGTTTATAGGTGAGGGAGATGGGTATTGGGCCGGACCGGGTCGGGTAGGTGGGGTTTTGGGTTCTGGACCGGGTTCCTTTTGGGTTGGGTGGATTTTGGTAAAGGATTGGGCCTGATTGCTGGCCCAAGTCCAATTTTAACCTTAACAACCTTCTTTTCTTTTTATGCTTTTGCAGAATTAGCCACTTTAGACTCAAATTTAATTTAAATCTATTTCTTGGCTAGCCTATGCATTTATTTTATATAATGACGGACTAGTGCAACTAATTAATTAATTAACCTATGAATGCAATTTTTGATTTTTTAGAAGATGCATTTACAATGAAAATTAAATCCTAAAAAGAAGTTTAAAATCTAACATGCTAATGAAATCAAGATTCGAACATTTTTTATGATTTTTATTTTATTTTATGATTTTAGAATTATTATACACGCATGGAATGTAACTAAATAAAGAAAAGTTCCTAAAATTTATTAAAACTATTTTTTGATTACTTTTTAGGAGTAATTTCCATGCGGGGCAAAAATTGGGTGTTCACAGTTAGGTAGCCCGGCCGAGGCAGCTTCACTCACATGGGATCAGTTCTTAGAGATGTTATTGAGGGAGTTTGTTCCCCAGAGTCTTAGGGATGCATGGCGCGTAGATTTTGAGCAATTGTTCCAGGGTTTATGACTGTATCGAAGTAAGCAGTCCAGTTCAGTGATTTGTCCAGGCATCAGCCTTGGTTGCTACTGTTAGAGAGCGAGTTCGCCGATTTATCAAGGAGCTCAACAATGGTATCGGATTCAGCATGGCCCGAGAGTTGGAGATGGGCATCCCATACAAGCAGTTAGTGGAGATCACTAGGAGATTGGAGGGCATGTGGGCTCGGGAGAGAGAGGAGAGGGAGGCCAAGAGCCCTCAAGGTTTTGGAACATATAGTGGTGCCCCTGCCCCATTTGCAGCCCGTCATGGTAGGGGCTTGTGAGTCGCCCTGTTCATTCACCACTTCCATCGTCCAGCAGTATTTTGACCACTCCAATTCCTTAGGTTCCCCATTATGCACCGCCATTGTCTAGTGCACCTCCTGCATGGGTTGCTTTTAGCGATCAGTCTATTCGATCAAGCCTAAGCTACTTCCAGCAGCCACATCCTCCAAGGGCTTGTATTGAGTGTGGAGACACTCTTCATATGGTGAGGGGCTTCCCCAGACTCAGGATGGGTGCACCTCCACAGACTACACAGGCCCCACGTATTCCATAGGTCCCTCAGGCTTCTCAGGCCATGGTTACCGCACCAGTTCCCACTCCACCTGCACAGCCATCTAGGGATGGAGGTCGGGCGGGTAGAGGATGCCCTAGAGGGGGAGGCTAGGCCAGATATTATGATATCTGTCATCCGACTTAGTTATCACATGTATTATTCCGATTTGTCATAGAGATGCATCAGTCTTATTTGATCCAGGCTCCACTTATTCGTATGTATCGTCTTATTTTTCTCCGTATTTGGGTATATCCCGTGATTCTCTAAGTTCCCATGTCTATGTGTCCACGCCTATGGGAGATTCCCTTGTTATTGATCGTATGTATCAGTCGTGTTTTGTTATTCTTGGTGCTTTTGAGACCAGAGTTTACCTATTGTTGCTCAGTATGGTAGATTTTGATGTTATTTTGGGCATTTATTGGTTGTCTCCCTATCATTCTATCCTTGATTGTCACGCCAAGACGGTGATGTTCGCTATGTCAGGTTTGTCGCGAATAGAGTGGAGAGGTACTTTAGATTATGCTCCTAGCAGGTTGGTATCTTTCCTTAAGGTGCAGCGGATGGTTGCAAAGGGATGTGATGCGTATCTAGCATATGTGAGAGATGTCGGTGTTGATACTCCTACCGTTGAGTCGGTTCCGATAGTGAGGGATTATCAAGATGTATTTATGGTGGATCTTTCGACCATGTGGCCCGATAGGGATATCAATTTTGGTATTGATTTATTATCGGGCACTCAGTCCATTTCTATTCCACCATATCGTATGGCCCCGTTAGAGTTGAAGGAGTTAAAGAAGTAGTTGAAGTAATTGCAGTAGTTTCTTGATAAGGGTTTCATTCGGCCTAGTGTATCACCTTGGGGTGCTCCGATCTTGTTTGTAAAGAAGAAGGATGGTTCTATGCGCATGTGTATTGATTATCGCCAGTTGAACAAGGTAACAGTGAAGAACAGGTATCCATTTCCAGGCATTAATGACCTATTTGATCAGCTACAGGGTGCCAGAGTGTTCTTCAAGATTGACTTGCGTTCAGGCTATCATCACTTGAAGATTCGGGAGCCAGATATCCTGAAGACTGCCTTCATGACTCGGTATGGTCATTACGAGTTCCTTGTGATGTCATTTGGGTTGACCAATGCCCTAGCAGCATTCATGCATTTGATTAAAGGAGTATTTTGGCCCTATCTTGACTCGTTTGTCATTGTGTGTATTGATGACATTCTGGTGTACCCTTGGAGTCGGGAGGATTATTATCAGCACCCGAGGACCGTGCTTCAGACCTTGAGAGAAAAGAAGTTGTATGAAAAAATTTCAAAGTGTGAGTTCTGGCTTGATTCGGTGGCATTTTTGGGTCATGTAGTGTCGAGTGAGGGGATCAAGGTAGATCCAAAGAAGATTGAAGCAGTGTAGAGTTAGCCTAGACCGTCTTCAGCTACTGAGATTTGGAGTTTTCTTGGTTTGGTATTACCGTTGATTCTTAGAGAGTTTCTCATCTGTTGTTGCACCTATGACCAGATTGACCTAGAAGGGTGCTTCGTTCAGGTAGACCGAGGAGTGTGAGGAGAGCTTTCAAAAGCTCAAGACAGCTTTGACTACAACCCTAGTATTCGTATTGCCTACGGGTTTGGGGTTTTATATTGTATGTTGTGATGTGTCACGTATTAGTCTCAGCGCGATGTTGATGCAAGATAGTAGGGTGATTGCCTACGTGTCTAGACAGATGAAGGTTCATGAGAAGAACTATCTTGTCCACGACCTTGAGTTAGCAGCTATTGTCCATGCCTTGAAGATTTGGCGGCACTATTTGTACAGTGTCCCTTGTGAGGTATATACCGATCACCAGAGTGTACAATATTTGTTCAAACAGAAGTATCTTTACTTGCAGCAGTAGAGGTGATTAGAGTTGCTTAAGGATTATGATATCACCATTCTATATCATCCCTGGAAGGCAAATGTGGTGGCTGGCGCCTTGAGTCGCTAGGCAGAGAGCTTGGGCAGTTTAGCATATCTACCGGCAGCACAGAGGCCGTTAGCATTGGATGTTCAGACCTTGGCCAACCACTTTGTTAGAATGGATGTTTCAGAGCCGAGTCGAGTGTTGGCTTGTGTGGTTTCTGGTCTTCTCTTTATGACCATATCAGAGAGTGTCAGTATGACGACCCCCATTTTCTTGTCCTTAAGGACACAGTTCAGCACGCAATGCCAAAGAGGTCACTATTAGGGATGATAGTGTAGTACGGATGCAGGGCAGGCTATGTGTGCCCAATGTAGACAGTTTGTGAGAGTTGGTTTTTCAGGAGGCCACAGTTTTCGGTACTCCATTCATCTGAGTGCCACAAGATATACCAGGACCTGAGGTAGCACTATTAGTGGAGGAGGATGAAGAAGGACATAGTGCAATGTGTAGCTTGGTGCCTAAACTGTCAGCAGGTGAAGTATGAGCACCAGCGACCTGGTGGATTGCTTCAGAAGCTAGAGATTCCAGTGTGGAAATCGAAATAGGTAACTATGGATTTTGTTGTTGGTCTCCCACGGACTCAGAGGAAGTTTGATGCAGTTTAGGTGATTATGGATAGGTTGACCAAGTCGGCACATTTCATTCTAGTGGTGACTACTTATTCTTCAGAGCACCTAGCTTAGGTTTATATTTGCGAGATTGTCAGACTTCATGGCATGCCGATATCCATCATCTATGACGGGGATATGCAATTTACATCACAATTCTGGAGGGTCGTACAACGTGAGTTAGGCATGCAGCGTGAGTTAGGCACGCAATTTACATTTTGAAGAGATGCTCCGCGCGTGTGTGACGGAGTTTAAGGGTTCTTGGGATCAGTTCTTTCCACTTGCAGAATTTGCGTAGAACAACTACCAGTCGAGCATTCAGTTGGCTCCATATGAGTCTTTGCATGGGAGGTGGTGTCAGTCTCCGGTGGGTTGATTTGAGCCAGGTGAGGCTAGGCTATCAGGTACAGACTTGGTTCAGGATGCTTTGGAAAAGGTTAAATTGATTCAAGATCGGCCTCTCACAGTCCAATCTAGATAGAAGAGTTATGCGGATCGGAAGGTTCGTGACGTTGCATTCATGGTTGGGGAGTGGGTCTTGCTCCGGGTTTCGCCCATGAAGGGTGTTATGAGGTTTGGTAAGAAGGGCAAGTTGAGCCCTAAGTGTATCGCACCTTTAGAGATTCTTGAGAGGATTGAAGAGGTGGCCTACAAGTTGCACTGCCACCTAGTCTAGTTGCAGTTGATCTAGTATTCTATGTTTCAATGCTCTGGAAGTATCATTTTGATATGTCTCATGTATTGGATTTCAGCTCAGTCCAGTTGGACAAGGATTTGTCTTATGTTGAGGAGCCGGTGGCCATTTTGGACAGGCAGGTTCAAAAGTTGAGGTTGAAGAACATTGCTTCACTGAAGGTTCAGTGGAGGGGTCAGCCAGTCGAAGAGGCGACTTGGGAGACCGAGCATGATATGCGTAGCCGTTATTCTCATCTTTTCACCAGTTGAGGTATGTCTCTATACTCGTTCGAGGATGAACGTTTGTTTTAAGAGGGGAGGCTGTAACGACCCCACTTGTCGTTTTGAGTGTATTAGCCCTGATCCCCAATTTATTGTCTCCTTTGTGTTAAATTATGGTTACTTGACTTGCCTGGTGCTTGGTTTCGGGTTCGGGAAAGTTTCGGAGTGAAATGGGACATATAGTCCCTAAGTTGGAGGTTTAAGTCGTTAGAGTTGACTGTATTTTGACTTTTGTGAAGATGACTCCGGAATGGAGTTTTGACGGTTCCAATAGCTTTGCATGGTGATTTTTGACTTAGGAGCCTGTCCGGATGTTGATTTGGAGTTCTGTACGTCGTTTCAGCAAGAATTGGTGTAGTTAGGAAAATTAAGGTTTGGAAGGTTTGGGAAGTTTGACCAGAAGTTGACTTTATTGGTATCAGGGTCGGATCCCAATTTCGCAATCGGAGTTGTTTTGGTATAAATCGTCATTAGTTTTGTAATTTGGAAGTTCATAAGTTCCTTAGGCTTGAATCGATGCGCGATTTGTGATTCTAGTGTAGTTTGATGTGAGTTGATGCTTCAAGCGTGATGAATAAATCACTGGGTAGTAGATTTAAGTTTCAAAGTCGAGAGTTTATTTCATATTTCATATTTTATATTTCTGACTTAGAGATCTCGGTGTGAAGCAAAATTTCGGGAGATTTTTAGAGAGAACATTGGGGTAAGAAGTCCTGACTCGATTTTGGCTATTTTGCATGAACCTATTGATAATTTCATCATCTAATTTGGAATTTAGTTGGAAAATTGGGGGAAAATGGTAGAAACTTCTTAGGCTAAATTTTTGAGTTCTGAAAGTTGATTTGAGGTTGGATTTTAGTAACTCTTGTATGGTTGGACTCGTTATCGAATGGGTGTTCGAACTTTGTAAATTTGGTCGGTTTCCGAGATACGGGCCTTGGTTTGAATTTTGGATTGACTTTTTAATTCTTTTCAAAGATAATAATTTTATTATTCGAATTAGTTTCCTATAGTTTATATTTATAGTATGAAATTATTTTGGCGAGTTCGAGACGTTCGGAGTTGGAAAATCGAGGGAAAGGCCTATTAGTGGATTGATTTAGCGTGATTTGATGTAAGTGACTTGACTAACCTTGTGTGGGGAAAATTCTCTTAGGATTGGTGTTGTTTGTGATAATTTTGATGTGTGGAAGCTGTGTACGCAAGGTGACGAGTGTGTACACGGGGTAAATGTGGTAATTACCAATTTTAGCTATGTAGATTCCTTTCATTCCTTAATTGAGTTATCTTAACATGTTGCATTCGTCATTCTTAGTCTATTTTCACATGTCTACTTGTCTTATTCTCTTACATGCTAATTGCCTACATGTTTAGTTGAAGTTCTTGTTTTCTTATTCCGTATTCATTACTTAATTGTTGAACTCTTTACTTGAAGTTGTTAAATCATGGAATATATTGTTGTTGAAATTGGTATTGAGATATAAATGTCATGATTCACATTGAGGCGAAGTATTAAGTTGTGAAATACCATTCTATTGAGTTATTATTGTTGAGACTCTTGTGTACTTTGTGGTTGAGCCATGGGCTCTTTACTGTGAAATTACTTTTATTGTTTGGTTTCTCTGGCAAGTTGCGATATTGGGCACTTGAGGTGCGATTTGTGGTATGTTGTGATATTGATACGCATGCGGTGGTATAAGGTTTTGGGTTTGAAACGCATGCGGTAAGATAAGGTGGGCTTGATACGCGTGGCTAGTAGGGGAACTACTAGAAGTCATGCGGTGTGATAAGGTGGGCTAATACGCGAGATGCTATTTCTGAAAAATGATTTTCAAAATGAAATGTAAAGGCTCCCATGGTGATATAAGGAAAGACTGTGAGTTATTCTTGTGATTTGGGACTACGAGGCGGTACCTCGGTAGTGACCCTTGTTGATATTTCTTTATTGTTGTACTTGTCTTTGGTTGTTTTGTTTCCTTCACATGTTATTTACTTCTGTGATATATTATTTGCCTTTATTATGTGTAGCTACATTTTGGAATACTCCTTACTTGTTACATTTCCATTGTCATTATTATTTAATATTTAATCTTTCGTCCTGTTTCTTTTTATTTCTAGTAAGGCCATGACCTGACTCGTCACTACTCTACCGAGGTTAGGTGTAACGACCCGACCGGTCTTTTTGCGTTATCGAACCCCGCTCCCCTAAATGAAACTTTCCATAGCGGCATATTATGATTTATGACTTACGGGGACTGGTCGTCCAGTATTTAAGGGTGTTTAGAGTGCTATAGGAACATTTGGCTCCTTAAGGTTAGCATTTTAAGGCCAAGTTTGACTTCGGTCAACATTATGGGTAAACGCCCTCGGAATCGAGTTTCGTCGGTTTCGGTAGCTTCGTATGATGATTTCGGACTTGGGCGCATGTTCGGAATGGGTTTCTGATGACCCGGGAGCGTTTCGGCGCCCAACATTGAAATACGAAGTTCCTTAAGTTCCTATTATGGTTTGGGATGTGTTTTTGTGTTATTGAGGTACGAACGGAATTCTGAGACTGGGAATAGTTCTGTTATATCATTTATGACTTGCCTACAAAATTTTGTGTCATTCCGAGTAGTCTAGGTCGGTTCGGCGCGTTGTTAGCGAAGTCAAGAAAACCTAAAGTTCCTAAGTTTGGTTCTAGGGGTTTTGAGATGTGATTTTGAGTTTTAGAATTTTTTGGGTGTTCCGAAGGCTCGAGCGAGTCCGTATTATGATTTGGGACTTGTTGGTATATTTGGACGGGGGCTCGGGTGGGCGCAGGTGCCTCACGGACACCACACGAGACCTAAAACCAGCTGAAATAGCTGCTGGAGCACCTGTTGTGGTGTTGACCGCAGGTGCAGTTGCCCAATCGCAGCTGCGGGACCGCTCCTGCGGTCCCAGCCTCGCAGGTGGGACCCGCAGCGCAGGCCATTTCTCGTAGGCCCGGATAAAGTTCCGCAGGAGCGGAGCCGCAGGTGCAGCCTCCACTCCGCAGGCGCGGGCCCAGGCTTCCTCGTCCATTTCCGCAGGTGCGAGCCTTTGCTCGCAGGTGCGAGATCGCAGGTGCGGTCCTCGAGCCGCAGGTGCGGAAACACTGTCAGACAGTGTGTTTTTATACACGGGATTTAATTCATTTTCCTTATCTTCATCTTCTTCCTTGGGACGATTTCCACCATTCTAGAGGGGCAAACGACCTAGTTATTGAAGGTAAGTAAAGTCTACTCTAATATTAGCTTCATGCATGGATTACAAGCTAAATTAACTACCTAAATTAGTGAAAAATAAGGATTTGGGGTAGTAACCTAGGGCTTTTTAAAATGTAGAAAATTACCCGTCAATTAGATATGAAATCGAGTGAAATCATGTATTAATGATCCTTAGGCTATGAGTGAGTATTCCCTTCGAGAATTTTTGGAATCCGAGCATGCGGGCCTGGGGTTGAATTTTAGAATTTCTTCAAGAATGGTGAATTTGGCTAAGTAATAGGAGAATTCCATGCTTTGAATATAAATTGATATATTTGTATAACATTTGGATAGTTTCGAGTCTGTGGGTGTCGAGTTCGGATTTTCGGGCGCATTCTTGACCCGGGGAGTAGGTGCGACGCGAGGTGAGTCTCCTTTCTAACCTTGTAAGGGGGAACTGTCCCCCTAGGGAATTTAAATGCTATATGTGATAATTGTGGGTGCTACGTACATACAAAGTGATGAGAGTCCGTACGTAGCGACTATTACTATTATGTCCGGGTAGTTAGGCCCATATCATGCCTTGTGTTTTACTTGATATGAACTATATGCTTAATAAATTAACGTTACATGTTGTTTATTTCCCTGAAGTTATGGAATTTGAGAAAAACTTGTAAGGAATAGTTCACTGAAAAGTATTTTCTTTTAAAAGGAATAATGTGTCTGCATGTGACCGCTTCGCAATTTACATTCCGCGAGCGGACTGTAACTTCCCCCACTCTTATGGGAACAGGCCGTACGCCACGGCGGATTGAGAGATGCATTTTTGGTATGGGTTGTTTGATCCTTGGTAGTGCATAGAGAGTTTGAGAGATGCACTTTTGGTACGGGCCGTTCAATCCTCGGCAGTTCATAGATGTGAGTACTTTATGGAGAGGTGCACTTATGGTTCGGGCCGTTCGACCCTCGGCAGTGCACGGACATGACGATCTTATGAGTCCAGCTGGTTGTCATTACCCTGCATGCGTATGATTTATTTGTTACTAAATTCATGGATATTGATTTGACAGATATTTGGGGGAAAGTGAAGTGGTAATTGTTTTATTCATTCCCAGTACTTTCTTGGCTTTATGTACCTTATATATATATTTGTTGCTTCACTGTCTTCACATGCCTACCGTTTATATCATATTCTGTTAAATTATCCTGTTGGACCGTAGTGAGTGTCATGTCGACCTCTCGTCACTACCTCTTCGAGGTTAGGCGGGATACTCACTGGGTACATATATATTTATGTACTCATGCTACGCTTCTGTACTTAATTGTACAGGTGCTGAGGCTGGTGCATCTGGTTGTCGGACCAGGGCTTGACTTGATATTAGACGGACCTGACTTCATGGTGAGTTTCTTTTCTCCTGGCGATCTCCGGCAGCAACATGGGGTTTTCTTTTGCTTATTTCCCGTCTATTTTCCTTCAGACAGTAGGACTGTATATTATATCTTTTGTATATTCTGTTAGTATTCCTGTACGACTTGTGACACTAGTTCCTGGAACACACGTGATAGTTGTTATGGATTTCGGGTTGTACATATATTGGCTCACGCATCTTCATGACTGTTTTTGATTAAAATTGGCTATTTATCCTTGTCGAAACAAGTTTTAAGCTTTAAAAACTGTGTATATTCTAAAGTGTTTAATCTAATAAGAAGGAACCTTTAGTAAATTGAGAGTCGACTTGAGCCAACTGTTGGGCGCCATCACGACCTAAGTTAGGATTTTGGGTCGTGACATTAGTCTTGGCACTTACTGGGTACCATTGTGGTGTAATTATGCTACGCTTCTGCACATCATTTTGTGCAGATCCAGGTACTTCATACCAGTCCGGGCGTCAGTGAGTAGAGTCAGTGTGTGTAGAATTCAAGGTACACTTGCTAGCGTCCGCAGGCCTCGGAGTCCCCTTCCACCTGGATTATTTTATTTCCTTGTTATTATTTAGACACTATTATAGAGATACAGTTAGTATCACTTCAAGGTATTCATCATGTTTGTTAGGCTTACCTAGTCTTAGAGACTAGGTGTACCGACCAGGTGAGAGATGCTTTGGAGAAGGTGAAGTTGATTCAGGAGAGGCTCCGCACAGCACAGTCCAGACAGAAGAGTTATGCGGATCAGAGGGCGCGTGATGTATCATTTATGGAGGGAGAAAGGGTACTGTTGGAAGTCTATCCTATGAAGGGTATTATGAGGTTTGGGAAGAAGAGCAAGCTATGTCCGAGGTTTATAGGTCCTTCGAGGTGTTGAGGCAAGTTGGGGAGGTTGCTTATGGGCTGGCCTTGCCTCCCAGTTTATCAGGAGTTCATCCAGTTTTTCATGTATCCATGCTCCGGAGGTACCACGCCGACTTCTCTCACGTGGTTGATTTCAGCACTATTCAATTGGATGAGAGGTTGGTCTATGAGGAGGAGCCAGTAGCTATTATTGATAGACAGGACCGCCAGTTGATTTCCAAGAGAGTTTCTGCCGTAAAGGTTTAGTGGAAGGGCCAACCAGTTGAGGAGGCGACCTGGGAGTCCGAGAAGGGCATGCAAAGCAGATATCCACACTTATTCATCACTTCAGGTATGATTCTAGACCCGTTCGAAGATGAACGTTTGTTTAAGAGGTGGAGAACGTAACGACCCAACCGGTCATTTTGCGTTATCGGACCCCGCTCCCCTAAATGAAACTTCCCATAGAGGCTTATCATGATTTATGACTTGCGGGGACTGGTGGTCCGGGATTTGGAGGTGTTTACAGTGCTATAGGAACATTTGGCTCCTTAAGGTTGGCCTTTAAGGCCAAGTTTGACTTCGGTCAACATTTTGGGTAAACGACCTTGGAATTGAGTTTCGTCGGTTCCGGTAGCTTCGTATGATGATTTTGGACCTGGGTGTATGTTCGGAATGGGTTTCTGATGACCCGGAAGCATTTCGGCGCCCAATATTGAAATAGTGAAGTTCCTTAAGTTCCTATTGTGGTTTGGGACGTTTTTTTGTGTTATCGAGGTCCGGACGGAATTTCGAGACCGGGAATTATTCAGTTATGTCATTTATGACTTGCCTGCAGAATTTGGTGTCATTCCGAGTAGTATAGGTCGGTTCGGCGCGTTGTTAGTGAAGTCAAGAAAACTTAAAGTTCCTAAGTTTGGTTCTAGGGGTTTTGAGGTGTGATTTTGAGTTTTAGCATTGTTTGGGTGTTCCGAAGGCTCGAGCGAGTCCGTATTATGATTTCGGACTTGTTGGTATATTTGAACGGGGGCTCGGGTGTGCCCAGGTGCCTCCCGGACACCACACGAGGCCAAAAACCAAATGAAATAACTGCTGGTGCACCTGTTCTGGTGTTGACCGCAGGTGCTGCCCAGTCGCAGGTGCGTACTGCTCCTACGGTCCCAGCCTCGCAGGTACGACCCCCAGCGGGCAGGCCATTTCTCGCAGGTGCAGACAAATTTTCGCAGGAGCGGAGCCGCAGGTGCAGCCTCCACTCCGCAGGCGCGGGCCCAGGCTTCCTCATCCATTTCTGCAGGTGCGAGCCTTTGCTCGTAGGTGCGAGATCGCAGGTGCGGTCCTCGAACCGCAGGTGCGGAAACACTGTCAGACAGTGTGTTTTTATGCACGGGATTTAATTCATTTTCCTTATCTTCTTCGTCTTCCTTGGGAAGATTTCCACCATTGTAGAGGGGCAAACGACCTAGTTATTGAAGGTAAGTAAATTCTACTCTAATATTAGCTTCATGCATGGATTACAAGCTAAATTAACTACCTAAATTAGTGAAAAATAAGGATTTGGGGTAGTAACCTAGGGCTTTTTAAAATGTAGAAAATTACCCGTCAATTAGATATGAAATCGAGTGAAATCATGTATTAATGATCCTTAGGCTATGAGTGAGTATTCCCTTCGAGAATTTTTGGAATCCGAGCATGCGGGCCTGGGGTTGAATTTTAGAATTTCTTCAAGAATGGTGAATTTGGCTAAGTAATAGGAGAATTCCATGCTTTGAATATAAATTGATTTATTTGTATAACATTTGGCTAGTTTCGAGTCTGTGGGTGTCGAGTTCGGAGTCTCGGGCGCATTCTTGACCCGGGGAGTAGGTGCGAAGCGAGGTGAGTCTCCTTTCTAACCTTGTAAGGGGGAATTGTCCCCCTAGGGAATTTAAATGCTATATGTGATAATTTTTGGGGCTACATACATACAAAGTGATGAGAGTCCGTACGTAGCGACTATTACTATTATGTCCGGGTAGTTAGGCCCACATCATGCCTTGTGTTTTACTTGATATGAACTATATGCTTAATAAATTAACGTTACATGTTGCTTATTTCCCTGAAGTTATGGAATTTGAGAAAAACTTGTACGGAATTGTTCACTGAAAAGTATTTTCTTTTAAAAGGAATAATATGTGTGCATGTGACCGCTTCGCAATTTACATTCCGCGAGC
>ML433714.1:23951-57280 GCA_005239525.1 Nicotiana knightiana | reverse complement strand
TTTTTTTTTTTTTTTAATGAATAGATAGAGCCATGATACATTCCGAAATATTGTAAAGGTAAATAGACTCTTTTCGCCCCCTTTTCGATGTCTGCCTGAGGACCTATGTTAATGTTTTGGAAAGGGGATGTTCGCCTTTTGTAACAAATAGACCCACGATACGGACTAATATATGTTCTTACCCGTAAGCATAAGTAAGATCTATTCATAGTTGGTCAGTCCCCCACGGCAGGGCTTCTCGCTTTTCATGAATGTGTCTCCCCCTCTGCTTATGTGAGTTTTACCCGCCTTTTACTCTGCTTGCTTCTGACTCCCTATGAGCCCTTACTTTTTCGGGGGGTCGGCGGGACATGGGAGCCTCAGCTCATGCATCGGTTTACCGAAATAACCTCTGCTCTCCCACTTCCTTCTATTCAAAAGGCGAGCAGCCCTTAAACAAAAAGGCCTAAGAGGGTTCTTCTTTATATATTACATAAGCCCTAAAGTAGGTAGTCCCGAAAGCTGAACTCAGCAGAGTGGGTTTTGGCTTGCCCCTTTCTATCTTATTAGTCAAACCTAAATGTCCTCGACTTTGACTTTGACTTGAAAGAGTAAGTTTTCGCCTCTGTTATGGCTATTTAGTATTCCATGGGAAAGAAAGGCAGATGTCTTATGGTTTGGGCCTAGTTGTTGGGCCAGTTTGGTACTCAAAACTGAAGCATATTAATAGCCACCTAGAGTGTGGTCCTGTTCATCACCTAAGGTTCCATGCTTAGTTGAAGACCTAGAAGCAGCCTTGGGTATCGTGTATTTGCTGTATTTGGGCTTATAGTCGCCTTATTAAGTCTGTAATTTTTTCATTATCCTATTTAGGCATGTAATAACTGTAATAATGAATGATGGGGAAATTAGTGAAAAAAGGGGTTGGGTATCCTAATTCTTGCATAAATGGGTAGAAAACCTGTCTATTGGATTTAGTTAACTTGATTGTTGTTTGCTTGAGGTGCTACACATAGAAATCATGCCTATAGTAAATCACACACTTCACTAAACTTTCCTTATACCCGTACATCGTTTATAGCATGTTGGTTTGAGTAATTGCTAAACCCGTTTCTATGCCTACTGCTATGTGCTATTAGACATCATGTCTTTATGAATCAAACACCAATAACTACTTGTTTAATTATTAGACATCATGCCTACAGGATGAAATAATACATGCCTTCGCTAATGCTCATTTAGATATCATGACTATAGGGTTTTAATTAATTAATCAACTACTTTTGTTGCTTTCATTATAGTACCCCACCTAGATGACATGCCTATAGGGATAATTATGATAAAATCAAGTTCAAATATCAACTCCTACCTATAAGATACTGTTACTCGCCTAAGAAGCATGTCTATAAACCAAATGCTGGCAATTCTGAGTTTTCAAATTATTTTACTACCTCATTGCGCAAATAATTTAGAGATCCTTCCTATAGGCTTTGTGATACCTTTAATCTGAAAATTCGTTAGTCTAAAGCTGCAGTACTGCCTGTACAATACTGGAAATCAGAATCATATAGAAGCCATGTCTATAGGACTTAATGACTCTAACACGTCTTAATTTTGAAACTGTCTACTACCTAATATAAGAATCTGCCTGCGTGCATTTGTTGCTTATGTGTGGAGGTTAACTTGAGTCATTTATTGTCTTTATGTGAAGTCCTACGAGTTTTGAATGTGCGCCTAGTTTTCGTCATTTAGAGCATCCTAAGTAAAGTCTAGAACCACCTAAATAGTATGTCCAAAGCCTCCTGGACCATAGGCACGGGACAGGTAGTACACGCATAGAACACGGTTTAGATTGAGTTAGAGCGCTTTAGGTAAACAACTTTAACATAGTAATTGGGTAGTATGATATGATTGTCTTTGCCCGCTGAATAATATAATCAACCCCCACCCTAAGGGAGTTGTGAAGTATTATTTATGTTGCACTAGGTGATCCTTTAGGCTAAAAAACTTAGGATCCCCCTCCCCCTTTTTCTTTATATGATTGTTGTTCGCACTGCATCTCTTGAACTTAGAATAATTAAGTTGTATCTTGTAACTTCTAAAGACTTGTACTGATTATTTATATAGTTTAATTCTTGTGCAATTTTCTCTACACTTGTTTACATCATATTAGAACTATTAAATTCCCTGTCTTCCCCCCACTTACGTGATCACACAGGATAACTATAATCCAATATTCTACATAGCGTAAATTTCGACCGGGACCCACAGATGTGGACCTCGAAGAGTACCTAACACCTTCTCTTCGAGTTAATTTGAGCCCTTACTCGGTCTTTGGTGACACATACAAGTTAAACAAAATTATTCGCAATTAGGTGTCCTAACGCACCTTAAAATCATTAGATGGCTAATCTTCTCTTTTAATACCCATTTTAAAAGAGTTGTCACATGTCCAAAACACATTTTGTGAGATAAAGGGGCACGACATAAAGAGAAACTAAAGTCCTATTTATTTGAGGAACATACCAATACTCAATATTTTTATAACGGAAAAGGTCCAAATATGCCCTTGTACTATATGGAATTAAGCACATTTGCCCGTCGTTAATACTTTAGCCTATATATGTCATTACCGTCATATAGTTGATCCATATATGCCCTTTTTGAAAGGGAATCCACTCAAACTAATTATCTCTTTCGTTAATTGTACTAAAATGTATTACAAACACTACTTCCTTTTTATTAGTACTTTTTTTTTCTTTACCTTTCTTTTTTCTTTCTTCTTTTTTCTTTTCTTTTCTTCTTTTTTTCTTCCTTTTTATTTCCCCCTTTATCCGAGTTCCTCCATTGTTGATGCCTTCTCCATTTTTGTCACCAATTTAACTTGACAAAACTCATGAATTCGTGCGAATTTTACTATCACAAACCCCACAGATTCTTCTGACCTGAAGGAGATGGAAATCGTCGAAGAAATTTTTTCGGTAGAGTTAATTGGGTGAAGGAAAGATATGGTTATTCAGATTTTTAAGGTCTTGTTCCCTTCATAATCGAAGCTCCACGGTGAACAACACCTTTAAAATCTGAATAACCATATCCTACCTTCACCAAATTAACACCACTGAAAAAATTTCTCCGATAATTTTCATCTCCTTCTTTTCAGAATAACCAGAGCGTTCTCGCTTGGAAGTGTTTGGTAATGTAGGTTTGATTTTTAGGAATAAAATCACGTGAAACTGGTGACGGAAATGGAAAAGCCATCAGCGATGGAGGAAATCATATATGGGAGAAAGAAAAAGGAAAAAAAAGAGAAGAAAAGAAAAAATAAGAAAGAAAAGAGAAAGGTAAAGAAGAAAAAGTATTATAAAATGGAGATAGTGTTCGTAATACATTTTAATACAATTAAAGAAAGAGCTAACTAGTTTGAGTGGATTCTATTTCGAAAAGGGAAAATTTGGACCAACTATGTGACGGTAAGGGCATATATGGACCAACTATATGACAATAACGGCATATATGGGCTAAAGTATTAGGAAAGGAAAAAATTTCTCAATTTCGTATAGTACAAGGACATATTTGGACCTTTTTCGTTTCTATAATTACATCAAACATTCTCAAATCTGATATTACCAATCCCCTCTACTGGTAATAAATTATCGTCTATCATGTAGACAATCTCACTCATCCACTTGTAAGTTGGAAACCAATTCTTATGTGGACACTTATGGAAAGTAGCACCAGAATCAAGAACCCATGAATTCTTCAATGACTAGAACTCACGGCACTAAATTCTCCTACATAGTCACTATCATCTGAATTATTGCTAGTGTCAACAATATTTTTCGAATTATATATTTTCTACTTTTCTCTTCTCACTTGCAACTTAGGACAATCTGTCTTGTAGTGACCTTGCTCCCTGCACTCATAACAACTATGCTTCCTTTCTTTAGATTTCGATCTGGCAGTTGACTTTTTTCTATTGAAGTCCTTTTGTTGTGTTTTTCCTCTACTCATAAGACCCTTGCCTCAATTATGTTGTCTGAAAAGCTATTTTTCAACTCGTTAGATTTTTGTGCATTACTAACATCTTCTAATGAATTACTGTTTTTCCCATATAGCAACGTATTAATAAAATTATCATAAAATGGTGGTAGAAAATATAACACAATCAAGGTTTGATCCTCACTCTCAATTTTGATATTCACATTCTTTTGGTCCATTAAAGTTGAATTAAACTCATCAACGTGAATTTTAACAAGTATAACTTCGTTCATACGAAGATTGTATAACCTCTTTTTAAGGTAGAGGCGGTGTGTCAGCAATTTCTTAGAATACAGATCTTTCAGCTTCTTCCATGCCATTGCTGCAGAAGTTTCTTCAGCAATTCCTGAAGAACAATATCTTAAATGCTCATGAAGATCACAATCAATGACCTCTCCTTCATGGGTTCCTTCTTTGTCTCTGTTATCTCTTCAGGAAAATCTTTATCAATTGCATGTCATAACCCTTATAACACCAGAGATAATTTCATACTAATCCTTCATAGACTGAAACTAGAGCCCCTATTGAATTTCTCTACTTCATACTTTGTTGAAGATGATGAAGACATCTTAACCTTAGATCATATGTAGAAACTCGAACTTTTCTCTGATATCAATTTTTCTGGAAGATCGTGGGTTAACTAGCACACAATCCCATCAAACAAATAAAGAAGAAAAAAATATACAAAGATTTAACAAGTTTCAGCTAAGCCTAATTCTCGGGCAGAAGCAAAAGGTGTTTTCCACTATAAATGAGAATAAAAGCACAGTAAAATCTCTATAGAATTCTCACCTACAACCCCTATATATAGATCCCAAATAGAACAAACTAATAAGAGAAATGTCACGCCCCGACCTCGGGGAGCGCGATTGGAGCTCAACCGAGTGGACACGGTCGAGCAAGCTTGTTAGACACTTTTACCCAACTCGTCTATGATAAGAGAAGGCATGTTTTCATTAACTAAACAGTATATATATATATATATATATATATATATGTATATATACTAAATCACTTCACTTTGCTACATAATTGTTAAGTTACAAAATATATACAATTTATGATTTAGTACAACAAGATTCCAAAACACAACATAATCCGTTTGACCTTTCTAGCACCCATATACAACCCACATAGTGTCTACGGAACCTCTAAATATACAAAAAAAAAAGTATAAAGATAGTGTCGGCAACAAGGCCCCGGCTATACCTCTAAAGTGACCACAACATAAAAAAAAGATATAATACATAACCCAGAATGAAGTGGGTCTCACCCAGTTCACTGAGAAGAGGATGCACTACTATCTATGATCAACAATGTCTGTTATGGAAATGCATCCATTTAACGATGTTGCGGCCCCGGCAAAAGGGACGTTAGTACTGTCAAATAGTACTAATATGTAAAACTAAAAAACTATCTCAATATAATGAATAGTAATACAAGGGAAACAGTCAAGAAAGCAACATGAGCTGCAAATAACACTAAAACATCAAGTTAAGGATCACATAGATTTTCAAATCAATTTCCGTGTTATTAAGTTGGGTGATTCTTAGTGCCAATATGCCACAATCCATAATACCACCGTGTTCTTACACGGAGTCCGATCTCGGACCGATCGGCTAAGCCATCTCATTTGAGACATAAACCATATTTATAATTTCATCCACAATACCACCGTGTTTTTACACGGAGTCCGATGTCAGTCCGATCGGCTAAGCCATCTCTTTTGAGACATCAACCATATTCACAATTTCATATTCCTTTCCCATCATTTCAATACATTGGCACGAGTGGCCCCAATTATAAAGTTATTCTTGGCGCTTGGCCGTATTTCATGATTCAAGTTCTTTACCACATTCCAACATTATCATTATCATCAATAACAACACGGTTCTTCATTCAAGACTTTTGATTTCACATATGCAATTTAGAATTTAAGGCACATAAAGGCTTTTCACACAATTTGGCATAACAGTCTTTAATCGAATTTGACTTGAAGTCTAGGCATTTTTAGCACATATTCTAAGTTTTGAACATTTCCTTGGATGACGAGATAACATGATGAAAGCATGGGAATACATTTTACGCATCTATTTTCAAGCAAGCACATTGGGGATAGAAATTTCTTGCACGTTCAATTTGGGATTTACATCGATTGCATGAATACCATGGGATTCAATTCTAAGAAGCGTGGTTTAGCCAACATAACTTGCTTGAGATTTTCTTAAAATACTACAACGTTCTGGAAATCCTATCAATCCCAATCTATTTCGAGACATAACAAAATTGAACACAGTAGCTCATTTGAGGATTTTATCAAACACTAGATGTGCAAATTTGATTACAAGATTCTTCCACAAGATTTCTTTCACTCCACAACCCAATTTTTACCCATTTGAGTTAACAATCTTTCCACAAACCTTATTAGTACATGCATGTATAAATAATACTCTTACACCCAAGAATCACACTCCTAATTAATCATCTTCAACCCAAATCTGAAATTGAGAACTAGGGTATGGAACCTTACCTCTTAGATGAAGATTTTGTGAGATTTCCTTGTTGGTTTTCAAAGCTGGACAAGATCTTGATGAACAAATCACTTGATCTACTTTCTCTCTCTAGAACACTCTCACTTCTCTCTAAAATATCAGTTATTCCCTTCAAAAATGAGCCATAAGGAGTTTTAATCAAAATAGGGTTGGGTTATAACAATAGAAGAATGGATACTCTGAAATTCCGGATCGGACTACAAACCTGGCTAGGCACGCTATGTAGAGAGCTATAGACCAGGCCTTACGAGCTCTATAGCAAGCTATAGACCAGGCTTCGCAAGGGATATAGCACGGTCTAGCGCGCTATAGACCTAGCCTCACGAGGGATATAGCACAGTCTAGCGCACTACAAGTTGTGCAAGTCGAGATTGAAAATTTTCAACTCTCCAACTCACTGTTCAACTCAAAAACTCCGAAAATATAATACATTAGCCTAACTTGGCACCAAGAAACCTTAAATTACTTAGAGAAATTTTTTCGGTGCCTTACAAGAAAGGTTTTCCCGATCCGACAAGGATAATAAGTTTTCCTTTTCCAAATCCATTAGAACAATGGATTTCCCAAAACTATAGGGATTATGATTTTCTTAAATAAGAAAATAATTCAAATAACAATATATTTAAGTAGATGGAATAAAAATTTCCTCTTTCACTCGTCAAAAAGAAACGAAAAATGATGCCTCTTTCGGTTAAGTAGTGAATCTTGATCAATTGGCACAAACTTTCCAAGTCGAAAGGGATCCTTCCTCCTAGTTCCTGCCAATTGTGTCAACAATGTAATATCAAATAACCTCCAGGTTATGTTCCATACAGTGGCAGAGTCAGAATTTTATATAAGAGATTTATAAATATTATACTTGAGATTTAAAGCAATTTTTGAACCTCTTTGTCACTTTACTATTATCTTTTCTCATGCGGGAATTCAACATCTTATATATAGGTCAAAATATATCCTATTTGTACAATATAACTTTTTTAATTGAAAAATTCTATTAACCTTTTTCTCCTAACTAGTTTCGCGACTAGTTCTGATTTGCTGGAATTAGTACATTCTGATTTATGTGGTCCATTAAAGTAAGGTCTCATGGTGGTGTACTTTACTTTATAACTTTTATTGATGACCATTCTCGCAAACTCTGAGTATTTCCTTTAAAGTCCAAAGATCAAGTACTTGATGTGTTCAATATTTTCAAGTCTTGGTTGAGAGGCAGACTAGGAAGAAATTAAAACTCGTCAGAAAATTCCTCCAAATATGCCTTAGTTAAATGGTTTAGTAGAAAGGATGAACATAACTCTAGTTGAGAGGGTTAGATGTCTGCTTTCAGATGCTAAGTTTCCAGATTCATTTTGGGCAGAAGCACTTAATAGTGTTGCTTATATTATCAATTTATCTCCTACTGTTGCATTGGATGGTGATGTTCCCGACAGAGTTTAGTTTGGTAAGAATGTTTCTTATGATCACTTGATAATTCGGGTGTAAGATCGTTGTGCATATTCCAAAGGATGAGAGGTCAAAGTTGGATGTTAAAACTAGGCAGTGTATCTTCCTTGATTATGGTCAAGATAAATTTGGCAATCGTTTAAATGATCCTGTTGAAAAGAAACTTGTTAGAAGCCCACTGTGAAGAGATCTTCTGTGAATCTGAAGTCGTTTCTTTAACCTCTCTGATATTGAATGTAAAATCCATAATGATACAGAAATATTGCAAGTCCCGATACCATCCAATGTAAATCTCAGATCTTAGCCATTTACAAATTCGAGAAATCCTCAAATACCACACATGAATCTTGGACTTATCAGAACCACCTCAAGAGTCATCCATTTTACTCTGATCTCCAATGAACCGCTAAAGTGAGTCGAACGACTTGTGTTCTATTAGCACACAATCACTAAAGAAGTAACCCCCACCTTTAAGCAACCAAGTGAATCCCTTCTGCTTGCACACTACGTCCACTACAAATAACAAACCCGAATGACTCCATGATTTTCATATATCCAAAAAGTGTAATACATCATGCATCCATAAATTTCCTTACTCGAGTCATTCTCGAAATCAACCTCTTCAAGTCATAGTCGATCCATAAGTACGCCTCGGACCAAAACTAACATAACGCATGACCATACAACCTAATCGTCGATAGAAAGACTCCTCCACTTGGCTCGAAGCCACAGAACACAACATCTGATAACCCACGATACCCTTACTCCATAACTGTCATAATCCAGCAATTGTAAATCAACTAAATCCTTCATACGCTCTTGTAGCACTATCATAAGATACCTCAAATCTTCTACTAAGCGCACATTCATCCTCGTGACAGTCGTGCGAACTTCTTCAAGAGATTCAAACTCAAATTGCACGATCCACTTATAGGAAGGAAACTCTCCACATAAATATCATAAGGATCACACAACTTTAGAACATCTATAGGAGATAACCCACTTACTTAACTTCAAACTGTCATCTCTCTATGTCGTTCATGGCCAAAACCACCATGCAATCACTTAACTCTCTCGAGTCTAAGCTCGTCAACAAGATATAAAAATCCACTTAGATGAAAGATCCCTCAACATGCTCATAACTCAACACTGCACAACACATCAAGACAAAAACCAAGCATCCATAATTCTTCTGCATCCAAAGAAAAATCCTTCTCGTCACATGCCAAATCATCCAAGGATATTCCTCGGTCACAAAATGCTTATCATATAGCCAACCAACCACTTACTGAGCCATCAATCCCACTCCTAAGGGATATTATCGGGCATATAAGTCCAAAAGCACATACTAACACAACATAAATCACCAAGCCCAAGTTGCGATCTGAATTTGGCCTCAAGTCCTCTAGACTGGCCTATCCCATAATACAGAAAATACATCTAGCACCCCATCCATGACATCACAAGCCATCGATGCCTAGCTGATACCGATTACTCAATATGATATACGAGTGGATGGAAGGAAATCGAGAGATATACTTCAAGCTGAATCGATGTCGCACGATAGGAAAGATGAGAAGTTTTCTACATGTCCTGTAGCCTCTTGAAGATATGTATGAACATCATCATACCGATCCGCAAGATTCTACCAAACACTTGCTCATGACTCGTGGAACCTATGAACCTAGAGCTCTAATACTAACTTGTCACGACCCAAAATCCTACCTTAAGGGTCGTGATGACACCTAGTCTCTACAACTAGGTAAGTCGATCACTTACAATAGTTAAACCAATAAAACATGAGTTTAATATAAATGAGAAAATAAAGGTGGTACAAACCAACACGACGATAATCACAATAAATTCCCAAGACTTAGTAGTACAGAGTCAGGGTCTCTAACTAAATATATGAAGATATCACAAAATTATAATACTGTTCGGATAGAGAATTCACAATATAAATGTAAGGAAAGGACTCCAAGGGACTGCAACGAACAAGCAGCTCTATCTTGAATCCTTGCGATCAAAAAAGATCTCAGCCCCTGGATCCACTACCTCCAACACCTGAATCTGTACACAAATGTGCAGAAGTATAGTATGAGTACACCACGGTCGGTAACCAGTAAGTATCAACAGTAACCTCGGTGGAGTTGTGACGAGGTTCAAGTCAAGACACTCACTAGTCAAATATAACCTATGCAAAATGTCAAGACCGACAACATGAAAAATAAAATAAGGCAAAAACTGAATCTCATCAGAATAAGTGACAATGAACAAATAAAGGTCCATCCTCGATGATTAGTCATCAAATTGAATCACACACATATGGCACCTTGTGCCCACGTTATCAATCACCCTCGTACGGCAAAGATCTGGTGCCACAACATAAGCCACACCCGCACGGCAAAGATCTCGTGCCACAATATAAGTCACACTCGCACGACACAGACCTCGTGCCACAATATAAGTCACACTCGCGCAAATACCTCGTGCCACCACGTATATCATACCCGTGCCAGTTACCAATAACATGTTCAAGAGGGATCTATCGAGAATTAAATAAAGTAACGCATGATAATGATTTTCTTTTTACTTCAATTCATTATATTACTAGAAACTCAATAGAATATGAGATAACAACTCCACGTAGGTAAATGTATCTTGGCAACCATATAATCAAGTAATAACATAGACACAGATTAGCAATTGGGAACAACAAAATAAATTACGTATAATGCATGACACATACAAGAAGTCATAAATCGTTCCAACACAAGGATAACAAAACTCCTCCAGCTTGCCAACCTCTTCGCGCGCGATGCCTTACCTAACACCATCAAACCAGCAATACAAAACAATTCGAAATGATCTGAAACTCACTCGGGCCTTTCAGGACCCCGTTCAAATATACCAACAAGTTTCAAAATATAATTCAGACCTACTTGAGGCCTCAAATCATCCATAATAACATCAAAATCACGAATCGCACCTCAATTCAAGCTTAAGGAATTAATGAACTTTCAACTTCCAAAATTCTTGCCGAACTATATCAAATCAATTCGGAATGACCTCAAGTTTTGCACATTAGTTCCAAATGACATATTCCAACTCCCGAAATAACAATCCAAACTCGATAACATCAAAGTTAACTCCCGGTCAAACCTATGAACTTTTCAAACCTTCAAATTGTCAACTTTCTCCAATTAGCGCCAAAACATTCTAGAAACATCCAAATACAAATCTGGGCATACGCCTAAGTGCAAAATCATCATGCGGACCTAACGGAACCATCAAAACTCTGATTTGAGGTAAACTACACAGAAGTCAAACTTGGTAAGCTCTTTCAACTTAAAGTTTCCAAATTGAGAATCATTCTTACAAATAAATTCTGAACCACTCGAAAACCAAAATTGACGATACACACAACTCATAATACACCATATGAAATTACTCATGACCTAAAATCACTGAACTGAATGTAAATGCTCAAAACGGCCGATCGAGTTATTACAACTTTTGAGAATAGCAATATTCGAGCTGTAGGTGAATTTGATCGACTAACCAAGCAATAATACGAAAATGTGAGAGGATTATCATCTAACTAACAACCCGAGAGGTGGATTTGAATTTGGAAAAATGTATGTTACTCTATTTCAGATTTAGATACTTGCACTTTGTCAACTCATGCCAATAAACTCATGTGCATTCTCAAAACTATATATGCACCTGACTATATATGGGCTTGAAAAATCTGTACTTCATTAATTATTGTGAGAAGATAGAGTCTACAAGTAGTTTTGCATGCTAATTATGTGTTTTCTTAACGTATACTCTTAAGAACAACTTATTTCGGAAGTAACTAAGTAGAGATGACTAGTATACTGTATATATATAGTAAGAAAATCAACCATATATTTAAGCCGAGGGAATTGAAATTGCCTCTTTCACTCGTCCAAGCGACAGACTCAGGATTTTGTATATATGTCATACTTGAGATTTAAAGCATTTTTGAACCCCTTTGTTACTTTACCATGATCTTTTCTCATGCGGTATCCAACATCGTATATAGAATTGAACAATATCCTATTCGTGCGCATGCAGTACAACTTTTTAACAGGAGATTTCAATTGAACCCTTTTCTTCTAACTAGCTCCGCCCCTGATTCGGTGTCATGGTGATATACAGAGAGTAACACATCATTTAAGTTTCCAAGTGAAAGGGATCCTAGTTTAGATATGCAGGTTAATTATGCCAGTACTAAATGAAATAGCAGCAATAAAACCTGCGTTCTTATCTTCTTCACCTCGTCCGGGCAAAGTCCAGATAAGTCGCATCGCTATCATTCAAAAAAATTTGGTTTACGAGCAACCAAATCAAGAAGAAATGTATGTGTTGTTACAAGGTAGAACTCAAACTGATGCCCACTTCAATTCTCTTCCCAAGGAAAATAAAAGAAGAAAATTAGGAGAAGGAAAGAATTAAGATAGTGTTCAGCAATGGATAAAATTTTGAGTTTAAGTTCTATACATATAAAAAAAATATATAGATAAATAGGTTACTTAAAAGTTAAAATACAGATAAGTCTATTTAATAAGTAACTGGTAACTTAGAGTATATATGATTAAGTTGATAAAAGTGTATATTAAAGACACATGTCATATTATTTATCAATAACTATTTTGTATAAACATAGATTTTTCTGGTCATCTGTACTTTCTGAACTTAGACAACCAAAAGTTTATGGTTTCTTAGTATATTTATTCCCCTAATATAACTAGCTTCATTGCCCTCAGCTGACAAACATAGACTCCCCTCGTTTTCAAGTAGTTTTAGTTCTGCTTGTTATTAGGCTTTAGCTATGTCTATGTTCCTAAGAGCACGGATGTACATGGATCGGGTTGATTCGATTTTTATCAAAATCAAATCAAATCAATTATATCGGTTTGGATTGGTTCGATTTTGTTGGATTTTCGATTTTTTTGTTACATGAATATTATTCTAATCTTACTTTGTTAAAATTATAGATAAAATTTTGATAAGTGAATATATGTTTAGTAAATATTGAAAAAATTGACAAACATATGATCTATTAAAATATTCTAATGAGAAACTTTTTTTAGTAATATATGATAGTTAATTTCTTAGTCGTCTAACAATAATTTTCGTTAATATACACTTTCTAGGTTAACACATGAGAGGATCCTAAATATTTCAATATTTTTTAAAGAAAATTCAATATAAAGTCTTAAAAATATATATAAAAATTGTATATTTATATGTTGGTTTGGTTCGAATTTTTTTTAAGTACAGCTCACACACCAGCATTGCAACATAATAGCCTAAATATCACTTTGCAAATCAATAGCCCAAACATAATAGGCTAATTCCCGAAAAACAGCTTATTTCACAAAAACGGCTTATATCACTTTGCAAATCTTTAAACAACCAGTTGTTTTCATTCTCTTGATTATTAAGTATTTGATAAAAAAAAATACAAATCAGCCACAACACAACTCAAAAATCCTAAATAATACATATTATCTGAAGGCAAGAAATTCATACACTTTTATGTGCAATTGCCAATCCAACAGGATAAAACAAAAATTAAAACTTAGTAAATGAATTGTAGAATCCCTCCAACACGTACAGATCTTTTTCATACAACACATACACGAAAAAGAAGAAGAGAAGGAAGCGCCAAACTTATACAATATTATACACAAAGATACACATTTATACACAATTATACATAATTATAAACTTCCATAGAGGCCTCTTATACACTGGCAATGTATATACATCCTTATAAACTGAAAAAATATATAATTATACAACATTATACACAAATATACATATTTATACACAACTATACATAATTATCCAATATTGTATAAGTGTATATAAACACCACTTATACAATATTTTCACTAGAAAACATAGTGTGTCCAATACTACACTTGCGGTAAACAATGTATCAACTTGTATAAACATGTATTAGAGTGTATACGAGGTGTTTGCATATCCATATACACTATTATATAGTGTTGATACAAACTGTTACATAGTTATGATTTTTTATCCAAGCTTCGAGTTGTAGTAGAAGGTATTGGATGATTCAACTCGCCAATAGGTTAACGATTTTGCGCCAGCGATTCCGAATTCAACACCAGACAAGATACACCCAATTTAAGATTCAGATATGTATGTATTTTCATTTTTTTTTTCAAAATCTTCGATATTCTTCTGCTTGCCACCGTTAGACTTGGCGGGCTTGGACGACGGAAAAGGAGCCTGAGCCTTTCTTCAAGCCATTGATGGCAGAATTGCGTAGAGGGTAGGGGTAGGGGTAGGGGGAGGGGGAATAGCGAGGGCTGGGTTAAAAGAGGATGAGGAAATTTGTGTGGGCAAGAAAGAAAGAAGCGAGAGGCGGTGGGGAGAGAATTTGGTGTGCTGAGAATTAAGAAAGAAGAAAATAATAAAAACCCTAGAAGTGTTTAATAATGGGCTAAAGGCTGAAAAGTTTTTTTCAAGTTATATACAATATGGGCTAAACCGGGTAAGAACATCAAATGTGGGCCATTTTTGGTTGGGTTGTTCGGCCAAGTGACAAGGGCCGTAATTCTTTCTTTTTTTTACTAAATTTCAAATTAATTCAAACCAAACCTAGTTGGATTTTTTAATCAGTTTGATTTGATTTTTCGATTTGGTGCGGTTTTTCTGTTTGGTTTGAACACCCCTACCTAAGAGTACTAAACAAAATTATCTGAAAGATGAATCAAATGCCAATTTTTCTTTTCTTTTTTCGTTGCTTCAACCTCCTTTTTGTTTTGAATTCATCCTCGAAAGCTTACTGGACAAATAAATTATGCCTGATAGGGACATGCACTGACCACTGTACGCGAAAAACGAAAGATCAATTCAATGAGCAAGCGATTAATTAATTAGCCAATTAATCAGTAGCAATAACAACTACCTAAATTAAAGCATGAAAACCAAATTAATTAAAGAATATGGTGATGAAGAGAAAGAATTTTTTAATCTTGGATAAAAAGGGATCTCAAAAGCAGCGACTAAGTCTAAACAGATGAATTTCTGTCACTAAGAACTCCAACAGTTACTTTAATTTCATGCATCAAAATCCAAAATTCCCAAGCATATGTTTGACGTGTGAAAGAAAAATCAATGCTATCTATTAATCAACAAATAAATATTTGGTTATTTACCTTAATATAAAAATTGAAGAAAAAACTGACTAAATTAATTAAATCCCTTGACCTAGCTTCCAAATTCCAAACTACCTATTTGTAGATCCTTGTGCTGTTCTTCCTGATCGATCTTCGTTTCTATGTTATCTTTGAGTGGAAAAAATTAAATCGAAAAAGAAAGAAGGTTAGATCTTATTCTCCGTATATGAAATACGGGAAATACGTAAAAGAAGTCAACAAATATTGGAACGAAATCGTTTAATTCTTGCAACAAAAGTAATAAAAAGAAAACTTCAAAAGAAATTGTTACTAGGTTACTTGAAATTTGAAACTTAGAAGCTAATATTAGAACAAGGATTGAAGAATTAGGGTAAATGTCGAAAGAAGAGGAATGAAACAAGGATGCAAAACATGGGAGCTACGAATCAAATCTCAGCAAAAAACAAAATAATTAGATAACAGTTAGGTGATTTCGATTTACCTAAACTTAATAGATATAGTTATTAGATACTTGTACGTACAAGCTAGTGAGAGGTAAATTACCTTTGGCAATAGAGATTCGGTGAAGGAGTCGAGGTGCAGGAAAACTGTCTAAACATCGTCATTATGCAAAACTTCGAGAAACCATCAATAGGTGATGCTGCCACATGATCTGATCTTTCCTCAACGGAGCAACTAGAAAAGTTTAGATCATGCTGGCAGCTTCAACTACTAGTGGTTCACGATCCAATATAAAATCATTGAAATAGAAGTCCAGAGCCTATAATTATGTGTTTTTTTCCCTTAAACCTCTCATAACTACTTGAAAGTAGGAGGTGCAACAAGTGTATATAAAGGAAAAAAGATGGAGAGAATGCACCAATTGGAGATCTATCTTGGTTAAAGTGTTTTTGGGATTTTGGGATATTCTGATAATTTATTAAAAGCTTGTGGAAGAGATGCATAACAGTAATAATTCATGTGTCAAAAGAACAGATGGAAGTGGTCCACTATTAGCATAGCCATAGAACATATAGTGAGACAACTTGAATATAATCACGCCCACGCCACAATCCCATGCACACCCTTTTAATGCCTTTAACTTTTGTGAAAACATATGATGTAGTCTTGGAATAATCCAAGTTTAATATCTTCGAAATTGTATATGATTATTTTACCTAAATATAGAAGTTGTTAGAGATAATTTAATTTTAGTAGTTATTTAATTATATGGGATGTCTCGAACACTCCCCTTATTTATGCATCGGTCTCATTCTTTTTATGGTTAAATATCGAAAGTACTTTACTTCGATCTCAGTACTGAGATGTCTTTGGACATAAGAAATTCTTCTTTTTCTTTCAAAAATTTTTTACTTTTTCTAAAATTAGCGTTTGTTAATAAAATTTTTAATTTTCACTTCAAGATGTATTTTAGAAATTATAGAAAATTTGAAAAATTCAAAAAAACTTTTTTTCAAAAATGTTCACTCAAATCTCTCACAAAACTTTAAAATAACCTAAAATTATATTCATGTTCAAACACAACTCTAAATTTCAAGTACCATTTTCACTTGAAAAAAAATTTCACCATATTTTGGAATTTTACAATTCTTATGTCCAAATGCCCACTAAGTAATACATCTAAACTCAAGATCTTTTTTCTACTTTGATACTAGAAACAAACCTCTCTGTAGCAGCCTTATTTGTTCCGAATATTTTTGGACTATAGCGAAGTATTGTTATAAAGAACATATATATTATAACATAAGATGAAAAATAGTTTTAAAAAAATTTGACTTTTAAATTGAAGTATTGTTATATATGAACGTTGTGATCTTGGAAGAATTCTTAATATAGATGTTGAGCGCTTTATAAAAAGATGGGAAACATATGAATTAATCTACCTTGACTTTCCTGAATAAATATATTTATAAATCTGGTTCTTTTTAAATTTCCCTCAACTAATTAAGAACCCCTCATTTCATATTTGCTTCACATGTATCCCTGTCTGTATCCACCACTTGTAGGAAAGATAAGGGCATAAATTAAACAAGTTGAAAATCCACGCAAAACGAGAGATTAACACATGGAAGTTCATGGAGGGGACCATTAATAATTGGGAATGCATGGCCTTCTTTTTCTTCCTCTTTACCATATATTTAATATTAACATAAGAGGGGTAAAAAGCAAGAAAAGACAGATTTTAAAAGCATGACTCTGATCAGCTCTCACTTCTCTTCAAACCAAACAATATTGACTTTCACGTGATGACTGATGATATCAAATAGAACTATTCATGTTTGATGATAATTATATAAAGTTCCTTTTATCTTCCATTTCCTTTAAAGTATATATCTTGGTTTCAATACTTCAATTCAGGATTGAGGCTTACCTTTACAAACATATTTGGAAATGTCGTTTGTTGGTGGGAAACCCCCCCCCCCCCCCCCCCCCCCCCCCCCCCCCTTCTTTGCACCTATTTCTTCTGCTCAGTCACAAATAAAAGAGTTACTACTAGAAAACAAGCCTATTAGATGAAACCAATTATATTCACTAGCTAATATATTATATTTTTGTATATAATACACATATACACAAAAATTATATTTTTTGAAGCGGCTAATAAAAATATACAATTCTCCTAAGTAAATATAGATTTCGACAAACATATTTAACAGATCAATCTTCATCAACTGTAGCTTTATCCCTACTAAAGATAGCCATGCCCATGGTTAATATATTGTATTTATAGAGATCGGGGTCGTCTTATTAATATGTAAATTGGAATAAGTTGATGCTTGAATTTGTATTTTCATGTTACAATAACAAAGAAACATAAAAGAAATACTGTAAAAAAAGGTGTACGTGTAAGGGTAACGTGATCCTTACGATGACCAGAAGTAGTGATTTTGACATTATGTTGTTTTCAACTTGTTTTGATTCCTTTGGTTGGTTTGACAAGATAGGAACCAATGCAGCGTCACCGCCCTTTGTCAAAGTGTCAAAAGTAGAAAATTTCGGTTCTCTCTTCTAAGGAAGTTCCCGACTTATTGGCTTTGAGTCGGATACTAACAACTACTCCTTCCTTCCGTTGCACTTTATATAAACTTTTTTTTTTATCGTTTTCAGAAAGAATGTTCTTTTTTTATTTAAAAATAATTTAATTTAAATTTTTAATTCTATCCTTAACAAGAAATTTTTATGACCACACAAATACTCTGCATCTCTTTCGAACTTGTTTAGAACCATAAATTTCAAAAGTCTTTATTTTTTCTTAAACTCTGTGTCCAGTCAAACAAATTCACAGGAAGTAGCTAAAACTATTCCATTCACTCTTTTTTTGTAGTACTATTATTGTTATTAGTTTTTTAGCTCAATTTGGAAAAAGAGAAAAAAAAATAATCATTTTTCATCTAGTCAAGTATAGATAAACAAAAATAAATAAAGTTTATCAGGTATTTTGTAAAATTAGTCAAAGTACACGAGCTAACCCAGACATGACAATTTTATAAAAAATGCAAATTGTATCGTTGTCAACCTTAGACGCTATGTCTACCTTCCTCATTAATTTTCCTTAGCTCATGTTGCCCCCTACTTCATTTCCCCGACTTTTACCCCCTCATTGTCTCATTTACGACTTATGAGGAGGGCAAGAAGGGGCACACTTCGGTTTAAAATGAGCTAAAAGAAGCTCTATGTTAGTTTTGGCAGTTGAACTTAGGGACTGAAAGAAGAGGATTATTGTAATTTTACAATAATGACATAAGCTTAAACCGTATTTTTTTCATGTCTCCTGAATCTCGAGCACTTGATGACACTAAATACGCTATTCAATTAATACATGACACATGTCTATAATTATTGTCTCCTTCACGTGAAAAGCATTATATGTTAGAACCAAAGATGAAGACTTTCATCTTAGATATATCATGTCAAATCATCAAGAACAAATATTAAATGCGAAAGCGTATCTGAATCCATGAGTGCCACAGAGATCACTGAATCTTTCGGTATACAGTCTTTCAAACCAAGACGTAAGACGTTCTACTCTTTCCAGCGATGGGATATTAGAAAGAAAACCCTACGTCTCATGTGGGGACCATAACATATTTAATAGGCACACAAGTTTATGTATTTCTAATTTAGCTCATCATTAAACTAGAAATAACATCCGGGTATCTACACATAAGACCCCACACTATATAAAGTATCATTTTGGCCTATTTAACTTTAAACCTTAGTAGATCACTTTAACTTAGGCCACCCTGATAGTGATAGTAACCAATAAACAATCATTCTTAATACAATATATGTGCAATTTCATAAATTCTAACATTATAAGCATGATTAACTAAGATCTTTTTAACAACCAATTAACATTATAAAGATATAGTGAGCGTGAGAAGCATGTCATATGCGCAGATACTAAAATAAGGCAGTGCACTTTTTTTAACGTTTTGTGTTAGCTACCATGGACACTTGATCTAGAGCTTGAGAAGACAGAAGACTAGTCTCAGCGAAAGAGAAGAGAAACGAGAATTGTTTCATTGATATCAGTAAAGAAGCAAAAATGAAATTGTCTACTACTGTTCTAAGAGTACAAATATTTATATATCTCAAACTATCAACTAACTACCTCAATTAACAAACTAACTAACCTAATTAGTTATTACAATAACAGTTAACTATAGTTAAGTATCAGCTTATTAATTCAATCCTTCAACACTCTCCCTCAAGCTGATGGTTGGTATACATTCTTCAATCCAAATTGATTTAACGGATGCTCATGTTGTGCTCTTCCGAGACTCTTAGTTAGCAGGTCTGCCAGTTAATCTTCAGTATGTACATATTCAGTTTTTAGCATTCTTTCACATAGTTTTTCCCTTACAAAGTGACAATCAATGTCAATATGTTTTGTTCTCTCATGAAATATTGGATTTGAAGCAATTTGAATTCCTGCCTTACTCTCACACACTAGCTTCACATGCATATTAACTTTGATTCCTAGTTCTGCATATAACCTTATCAACTAAGTTATCTCTGCTGCACAGGAAGCCATGCTTTAGAATTCTGCTTCAGTTGAGCTTCTAGAGACAGTGCTTTGCTTCTTGGATTTTCAGGACACCAGGGCATTTCCAAACTTCACCAGATAACCAATGACTGATCTTCTTGTTTGCACACAAGCTCCCCAATCAGATTCATGGTAGTCAATCGGACTCTTTGAGTCTTCTACAGGCATAAGCAATCCCAAACCAGGTGCCTGCTTTATATATCTCACTACTCTTGATGGTGCCTCCATATGAGAGATTCTAGGACAATGCATAAATTGAATCAACACATGTACTACAAAGGAGATATCAGGTCTTTTCATAGTTAGATATAGCAATTTCTCAAATAGTCTTTGATAGACATTAGGATCCCTTAGTACTTTATTAGTAGTGGCTTTTCCTTCCCTGAAGGACAGATCATATTTTACAGTGGTCAAATTTTGGTTGAGCTCCATAGGTGTGCTAGTTGGCTTTGCTCCACTTAGACCTGCTTCGGAAATCAACTCCAAAACATATTTCATTTGACTCATTAGGATCCCCTTATTTGACCTTGCAAATTCAATTCCTAGAAAGAACTTTAGTTCTCCCAGGTCATTCATTTTGAACCTGCCTTGAAGATTTGACCTTGTATCATATAGCAACTTATGATTGTTGCCAGTAATTAGAAGATCATCTATGTACATAACAATGATCACAATGTCATCCCAACTCTTTTGACAAACAAAGAATAGTCATAGTGACTCTATTAAAATCCCATGTGTACTAGTGCTTCTGCGAGCTTTAGATTCCACTGCTTGGGTACTTACATAAGGCCATACAAGGATTTGTGGAGTTCTCAAACCTTCTGAGACACCCCATGTCTAGCAAAACCCTCATGTAAAACCATGTACACTTCTTCATCCAGGACACCATTGATAAAAACATTATGTACATCCATTTGATAGATGTACCAATGTATTGAGGCAGCAACAATAACAACAGATCTCACTGTGACCATCTTGGCCACTGGTGAGAATGTTTCTCCATAGTCCAACATTTCTCTTTGACTATAACCTTTAGCCACTAGTCTAGCCTTGAAACTTTGAACTTCACTTGTAGCCTTGTACTCGATCTTGAACACCCACCTACAACCAATAGGTGTTTTACCAAGAGTTAGGTCTATAACAGACCATGTATTGTTATGCTCCAAGGCATGTAATTCAAGTTACATGGCTTCTATCCACCTAGGATCATAAGCATCTTCCTAGAAAGAGGTTGGTTCTGAATCTGCTGAGTAGGCTGAGATTGCTTGTCTATAATCAGGGGAAAGATGAGTATAGTCCACATGTGCAGATATAGGGAAGTTGCACTTGGTTCCTTTAGTCTTTGTGACATAGTCATGTAGCCAAATAAGAGTCTTGCTTGGTCTGGAAGATCTCCTAAAACTTGTGGTAGGTTCATCATTGAGTGCATCAGAAGCAAGAATTTCAGTTGCAGGTTCAGAATTATCAGGTGCAATAGTAGGCTCAAAATTTTCAAGTGTCTACATATGATCTTCTTGTGAAGGAATTATAGTTGCATCAGATGTCTGTTGAAACTCAACATCTGAGAAGTTGTCAATCTCTAAATTCAAAGATGATGGTGTTGGAATAACTGGTACTGTAGAATTCTCATGAACCACCTCCGGGGAGAGTAAATCTAAGACAGTAAACACAAGATTGCCATATGACTTGTCATGTTTGAAAGGAAAATTATCTTCCTTGAATATTACATTTCTTCTCACAAGAAAGGTTATTGGTGCAATTCAAACAGGAGATAGCCCTTTTGGTGTTGAAGAGTAACCCATAAGCACATCAGGAATAGCCTTAGGTGAAAACTTGTCTAGTACTTTGGAAGTGGCAGCATAACACATGAACCCAAAGACTCTCAAGTGAGTCAGTGAAGGAGAATGCAAACAAAGCATCTCAAAAGATAATTTGTAGTCAACCACTTTAGAAGGAAGTTTGTTCAGTAGATATACATCAGTAGTAACACACTCACCCCAAAACCTTAAGGGAACAGAAGCTTGAAACCTGAGTGCCCTTGCCATATTTAGAATGGTTCTATATTTTCTTTCTACAACCCCATTTTGTTGGGGTGTATATACACATGTACTTTCATGCATAATACCAAGACTAGATATCAGACTTTTGGAATCAGTGCTAAAAAAACTCACTTCCATTATCAGTTCTCACAGTTTTTACAGTTAGGGAAAATACATTTTGAACTTGAACAAGAAAATTCTTTAGCATAACATAAGCTTCAGATTTAGAGGTTAACAGAAAAATCCAAGTATATCTACTATAGTCATCCCCTATAGTGACAAAAAATCTTCTTCCATCATGAGTAGGAAATCTGTATGGCCCCAAATGTCATAATTAACTAATTCAAAGATAGACTTAGTTACAGTATTACTGAGCTGGAAAAGTAGTTTGGTTTGCTTGGATAGCGGACACACAGTATAGTGATGACTGTCACTAGCAGTCAGCTTATTCAATTTGTCTACTCTTCTTATTATATCTAAGAGAGCATGTCCCAATCTCCTGTGCCACAAACAGCTTGAGCCTGCAAGAGCAGGAGCATTAGCTATAGATGCACTCTTATTTGAAATTTGAGCTAAAAATTGTTCTGAGATACCTCCTTTAAGAACATAAAGCCGATGTTCCTCCCTACCAATACCCTTCACCTAACCACCATAAAGATCCTGAAAAATACTAAAGTCAGGAAAGAAGCCTACCATACACTTTAGTTCCTTGGTGGGTTGTGAGACTAAGAGTAAATTAAACTTAAAGTCTGGAATGTAGAGTACATTAAAGATCTTCTGATTATCCAACACAGATATACTTCATGTGTGAGATTGACACTGCATTACCATTAGGGAGATGAACTATGTTTTTCTCTTTTGTAGGAAGTGACTTATGTGTTTGTAGAAACTCAAGTTTGGAGGTCATGTGATTTGAGGCTCCAATGTCAATTATCCATTCACTATTGACACACTGAGACACAAAAGCATTCACATGATTTAGAATGCTTGCAACAGCTATTTTGCTAGATGAGCTGGAGCCTTCTACACTTCCTTTGTAGAGCTTCTGAACAATCTGATGGTATTTCTACTGGGTAAAAAATGGTTGTGTCTGTGTAATTTGTGGTGTCACGAGATTAGCTGAGATGAATCCCTTTTGTTGATGAGACCCAGGGTTAAGCAGATTTCCACAGCTGATTTGATCTTCCTCTGCTGCAAAGTTTGGATTACCTGCAAAATTATCATAAAGTCTAGGTGCACTTTCTTTCTTTTTAGACTTGAAGTCTGGTGGATAACCTGTTAGCTTGAAGCGATTTTCTTTGGTATGCCCCTCGTAATGATAGTATTCACACTGAACATTGTTCTTCATTTGCCTATAACCTCCACTTATGACACTTGGACCTTTATTGTTATACAGAGCAGTGCTCTCTAGACCTTCTGCCAGTTGTGTAACCTGAGCCATGCTTACCAAATTTCTTTGACTCTCTTGATCAACAAGTAGTGAGTAAGCCTTGTTAAAAGTAGGCACTGGAGTCATCATCCTAATTTGACTTCTTGACTGTGCATAGGAGTCATTCAAAACCATTGAGAAACTGCAGCAATCTCTGAGCCTCAAAGTGCTGAGTATATTGCTTAGACTTTGGACATGGAAAACCTGGACATGGCATTAGAGCGTCAAACTCATCCCACAAATCTCTTAAATTTGAGAAGTAATCATCTATAGTTATAGTTCCTTTAGTCAAATTGTGCTTTTCTCCATGAAGGAACAATACTCTATAGCCATTCACTTTGTCAAATCTCTCTTTTAGATTTTTCCACACTTTGTGAGCACTAGATGCATATAGTACACTACTCAGCAAACCAGGTCTAACAGCATTCGCTATCCACGACAAAACAACAACATTAACCTTTTCCCACTAATCATGAAGCTCTGGTTCAAACTTTGATTTTGGAAACTTTCCATCGACAAAACTTAACTTACTTTTGTCTAACAAACAAATTCTGATAGCACGACTCCACAAGGCATAGTTACCAGACCCAGTCAATTGAATAGAAACTAGAGAACTACCTTGTGTGTCAATTGGTTGCAGGTACAGGGATTGATTATGGTCGATAGAGGGGAACGACGAACCTGTTGGAGCAGAGTTACCAAAAATGCCATTAGCTAGTGTACGAGTTGTTGTATTGTCATCTTCAGTGCCAATCGCCATTATTGACTGCAGCGTTAGAGAAAAAAATGCAAAACTTTGATTTGAGATCACTCTAAGACAATCTGCACGAATTGAAGTAATCTAGGAGCAAAGAAGAGAATCGAAGGACATTCTATATCATTGTCGGTGGCTCTGACACTGTGAAGACCCGGCCGGTCGTCTTGAGAGTTATAGCTCTGATTCCCTATTAGTTGTTTTCCCCATATCTTTTTCTACTATTTTGGTTTGTCGGGAGGGTTCGTTTTGGTTTTAGGAGTAAACTGAGACACTTAGTCTCTTAATTGGAAGCTTAAGTTGGAAAAGTCGACCGGATGTCGACTTGCGTATAAACAACCTCGGATTTAAATTTTGATGGTCCTATTAACTCTGTTAGGTGGTTTTGGTCTTAGGAGCACGTTCGAAATTTGGAGGTCCGTAGTAGAATTAGACTTGAATTGGCGGAAGTTGGAATTTTGGCTATTTTGGTCGGCAGTAGAAGTTTTGATATAGGGTTCGGATTATGTTTCCAAAAGTTGGAGTAGGTTTGTGGTGTCATTTTTTACTTGTGCATAAAATTTGAGGTCATTCGGACGTGTTTTGATATGTTTCGACCTCGTTTGTAGAATTTAGAAATTTCAAATTTTATTAGGCTTGAATCTGTGTGTAATTCATGTTTTTGATGTTGTTTGACGTGGTTTGAAGGCTCGACTAAGTTCATATGGTGTTTTAGGATTGGCTGGTATGTTTGGTTGAGGTCCCGGAGACCTCGGGTGAGTTTCGAATACTTAACGAATGAAAAATTGGACTTAGATGAATTTCTGAGATTTGCTGGTTCTAGTGTTTTCGCACCTGCGGTGGGTAGTCCGCAGGTGCGTCCTCGCAGAAGCGAGGCTGGGGTCGCAGGTGCACTTTTATACTTGGGAGTCAGTGGTCGAAGATGCGACGAGTGAGCCGCATCTGCGGAAGGGTAGTCGCAGATGCGTATTGGAGAAGAAACCAAGGTTCCGCAAAAGCGGACAAGTAATCGCAGATGCGGATATAGGTGTGCAGGTGCGAAGTTTGAAGAATTAATGAATTTCTGCAGGTACGGAGCTCTAGCCACAGATGCGGTACCGCAGAAGCGGTTAATGGACCGTAGGTGCAATTTAACCGGCAGAAAAAGGGGAAAAGTCGAGGGTTTGATTCATTTTTCCATTTTTGGATTTGGGAGCTCGGAAATTAGCGATTCATTGAGGGATTTTCATAGAGAGCTTTGGGGTTACAATTCCTAAGGAAATTGAGTCAGGGAGTTGGGAAAATGGGGGAAGGGTTCCCCAACCGAAATTCTGAGTTTTGAGTGGTATTTAGACATCGGATATGGATAATTTTGGTATGAGTGAGCCTGAGTGAATGGGTGTTCATGTTTGATAACTTTTATCTGATTCTGAGATGTTGACCCGGGGAGGCTTTTTGGGGCGAATTTCTAATTTCTTCCTCTAGCTTTGATTTCAGTAGCTAGATTAGTTCCTTGTAGATGTATTTATGTTATGTAATTGATTTTGGCAAGATTTGAGCTAGCATTGTTTCGGATTGATTTGAGCTTGATTCGAGGTAAGTGACTTGTCTAACCTTGTGTGGGGGAACTCCCCTTAGGATTGGTACTGTTGTTGATATATGAGCGTCGTGTATGTGAGGTGACGAGTATGTACACGGGCTAATTGTTGTAAACAAACCCGATTGTCACTAAATAATAACTCGTCTTTCCTCTTATTTGAACTTATTAGCATGTGTAGTATCCCGTTAGACTCAAGAAGCATGCTTATTTTCCTTAACTGTTTACCTGAACTACGTGCAACATGTTTAGTGATTTTTACCTGTTTTCCCTTAACTTGTACTTAGGTTAAATTGTTAAGATTTCGTGCTGTAACTATTAAATTCTATTGTTCGGCTGTATATTTACTTTGGGACTACGGAGGTGTTCTAGGAGATCCCACGTACTTCATATTTACTTTGAGAATACGGAATAGTATTCCGGGATATCCCCTTGTCATGTACATTTACTTTGGGACTACGGAACAGTATTCCAGGAGATCCCCATGCATATTTACGTTGGGATTACGAGACGGTATCTCGGGAGATCCCTTGTTGTTTTGTTGTGTACCGAGCTGTTGTTTTCTATGTTTTATCCTTGTTAAGTTTCAGCCCTTAATGCGATACTTCATTTTGCCTTGCCTTATTTTGTGTGATATATATATATATATATATCATTGCACGACCGAGATTAGGCTTGACACTTACTGGATATTATTATGGTATACTCACGCCCTTTCCTGCACATGTTTTTCGTGTGCAGATACAGATACATCTTACCAGCCTCATCGCTAGTGCAGTCGCTGCTGCTTACTAGAGACTTCAAGTTACATCTGTCTGCACCCGCATATCCTCGAAGTCCCCCTCTATCCCCTTATGTATATGCCGAGTGGCATTCAGTTGCTTATTAGATAATTATTACTATTAGTAGTTAATGTTCATGTTTTATTTCATTTCCGCAAAGTGTTAGGCTTACCTAGTCGTAGAAACTAGGTGCCGTCACGACAACTGATGGAAGGGAAAATTGGGTCGTGACAGATACCATGTTAGCTGTCATGAACACTTGATCTAGAGTTTGAGAAGAGAGAAGACTAGCCTCAGTGAAACAGAAGAGAAACGAGAACTATTTCATTGATATCACCGAAGAAGCAAAAATCAAATGTCTTCTACTGTCTAAGTGTACAGATATTTATGTATCTCTAACTAACAACTAACTACCTCAATTAACAAACTAACCAACCTAGTTAATTATTACAATAACAGTTAATTATAGTTAAGTATCAACTTATTAATTCAATCCTTCAACATTTTGCTTTTTTCTTTAATTTGATTGTTTATTAATTAAATAATGCCACTCAGAATGGATTTTTTCCCTTGGAGGCAGAAAGGGCAAGAGAGGCAGCATGTAAAATTTCAAAATGAAGATTAAAACCACAAGCTATATATCTGTTTCTTTAATTTGTGTGTTAAAATAAGGGACAATTCGGTATCAAATTGTCAACCCAAGCTGAGTCAACATATTGGAGGCTATTAAGCAGTGAAGGACCCAAAATTTGGTGTAAATGAATTCAATTTTTGAAGTATATAACTTTAGTAGTAAAATAGTATTTATCAAGTGAGTTTAAATAAATATTTAAAAATTTACACAGCTTTTATTTTAATTTATACGCATACATAATATCAATTTTTGATAAACGGATTCAATTAGGACCGCCTACTAGGTCAGAGAAAATTTGCGGTACAAAGTGATCAGTGAAAGTCCTATAGCTTCACCATGTATTGAAAATTTTCGGTAACCGATGTTAAACAGCCACAGTTTAGTTGGCAATCAAACTGAGTTAAAAGTTTAAACCTGTAGAAGTTAACAAAGACCAAATTAATATTTTCCTTTGCATTAGTTTCAAATTATCTCAATAATAATTTCCTATGCCTCAATTTATGTATAGTATTTTGTTTTTCAAGGTTCAAACTTTTTAATTTTAATTGTGTTTTAAATATAAAATCTATTAAGTTTTTTTGAATTAAAATATATATAAAAAAATTACGTAGAAAATAGTATAAGTCACAATATTCATAATTAAAAGTACATTTAAAAGACATAAAAATTACAATAACTCATTTAACGCTCGAAATCCGAACATCGTATTTAAATCTGCCTCACACCCAAAAGGTTTCGTTATTTTGACCTACTACCTTGATTACTTGTAAATTCCATCCTTCTATTCGCGGAGGATAAAGAGCACAACTACTTTCTCTTACAGAAAATAGTCTCTTAAAAGCATATAATGGGACTTTCTAGATGCTTCAGAATAGAGAAAGTATACATAAAAGGGAACAAATTCAACTAACACTATAACCTTCTCAACCCAGCCTGAACTTTCGCATTCCACCACCGTGGGGTGTTGACACTTCTTGTGTACAAATTAATTACAATTGTAATACAATTATTTTTTACTATATAAGTATAATTATTAAATTCAACCAAACTTGCATTTTTAAACCAATATAAGTTCTGAACCCATAATTTAAAAAATAATGTGAATTTAGTGATAAAGATAGAATCTCCCTGGGAATTTGTCCTTGTTCTAGAATCCTCTTCTATCTTATCACTCTTTTCTCTTTTCTCTTTTCTGATCCAAATTAAAAGTCCGATCTGTATCTCATCAACATTAAACACTTAGAAGTATCAAATGAATGGAAATACTATTTAGTGTATGATCTCCATTCTGCTTAATTGGGTTATACATTTGCACCCAAAATTTTAGAGCGAATACTGAGGAGAGATCCAAGGGTGGACAAGGCAGCTGGAGAGGAGTAGGTATGAAAGACTCAATTACCACCATTCCTTCTATTAAACTCAAAGCAAAGATATTCATGTAACGACAGCAATAATAAATTAAGCCCCAATCTCAAACAAGTTGAGTTTAGCTTTATCATATTCATGATGTGTCACATTGCCTAGTTCATCTCAATCCAAACGCAAGGAGCAAAGAAAACATTACGTGTAAAAATAAACAATTAGCACATGCCAGAAGAATAAATTAAAGCAAAAAGAAACCAAAGGAATATATATATATATATATATATATATATATATATATATATATATATATATATATATATATATATATATATGCTTGAAAAGCTAAAGACTTACACAGTGATTTCCTTGTTGCTCGGTCAAACTGATCACTTTTAGCTTCACAGATGTAGACTATTATGACCTCTATGCTTTTCAGAGTCTGTTGAGTTCTCAAAAGAGGAAGGAGTGAGGCTGTCAAAGCATGACCTAACCTTGGCCATCCATCCATTTCTTTCTTTCTTAATAAACTGGCCAAGTTTAGATCATGCTGGCAGCTTCACTTGTTCCCTTTCAGACTTGGATCATCATTTCATATAGCAAATAAGTAATGTAAATGAAAACAGGAAGAAAATGCAAAGGAGAGAGAGTCTTAGAGTGAAGGGAGGAGTTGTTGTTAGCATTTATTTATACTAGTAATAGGAAGCTGGAGGTATTATCATTTTTTAATATTTAAAAAAAAGAGAGAGAGAGAGAGAGATACAAGGACCGAAGGATATAAACAGTGAATTAAAGCCGAATCTGTAGGCAATTGAGGAGCTATGAATTAAAGAGAGTGAAAAAGAAAGAAGTGTAATATAGGGTCACTGCAGCATAAACATGCAGGAGGAGGCAATTAGCCGAAAGTGGAAAGTAGGGCGGCAAGACAGGGTGGCGATGCTTGTCTTCTTTCTTGGTATTACCACCTCAATCCTATGAGAGACCCACATTAAACCCTAGAAATTATACCAATTTGAATTGCTGTATATGCTCCTCTACTCTAGTTTCGACTAGGGATAACAGATAATTAATCCCAAATTAAAACTTGATATTAATTTATTCCATGTTTGAGTGGGTTAAAATTATGATATAATTAATTACGGAATCAATTATCCTAGAATTAGAATGTTACTTTTATTCATATAAAAGAGTGGGATAATAATTATACAATAATTAATTACGAAATATTAATCTCGGTGCAACTTATTCTCCAACCAGACGACCCATTTAATCTGCCACTAGTATAAATAAGAATTTACCAACTTATTAATAATAATAATAATAAAAGAAGGATTTACCACTCATGGTTAGGCAAAATACCTTAAACCACCCCTAAACTTGGCTCAAATTATTAGTATCCTCCCCAAACTATGCCTGCTCTTAATTACCCCCCTCAACTTGGCTTTTTGAGAGTCATTACCCCCTTAGACGCTGATAAGGCAAAAAGTGTGGGTGCACTCCCCTGCCACGTGGATTTTTCTGTATATGTGACTTTTTTTTAAAAATAAAATATATTTTTACTTTTTTAAGAATATTACTTTTTTAGATAATTTTTTTCGAATACAATTTATAATAAAACTTGGATAGAACTACATTATTTAGGCTAAATATTTTTATTTGCCCCAAAATAATAAAGTTTTAGTTAATCTTTTTTTAAATTTGACCTGAAAATAAAGATTTATACAATTAAAATAAATAGTCAAGGCATCTAAAAATTTATAAAAAATACATAGTTTGAAATTAATTATTTTGGCTATAATTTTTTATATAGCTCTAAATTACGGTGCTCTAAATTTTTTTTTTTTTTTACAGATTTTACCTAAACAGTAAAAATACACAGTTGAAATAAATAGTCATTGCATCAAAAGAAGAAATAAAAAGAGTGTACAATTGCAAGAAATAAAACGAATCACTTGCATTATACTGCAATTGTACACTCTTTTTATTTCTTCTTTTGATGCAATGACCATTTATTTCAATTGTGTATTTTTATTTTTTTAGATAAAATCTGTAAAAAAAAATATTGTTAGAGCACCGTAGTTTAGAGCTATATAAAAAATTATAACCAATATAATTAATTTCAAAATATGTATTTTTTTTATAACTTTTTAGATAACTTGACTATTTATTTCAATTATATAAATCTTTATTTTCAGGTCAAATTCAAAAAAATATTTAACTAAAACTTTATTATTTTTGGAAAAATAAAAATATTTAGCCTAAATAATGTAGTTCTATCAAAGTTTTAATATAAATTGTATTCGAAAAAAATTATCTAAAAAAGTAATATTCTTAAAAAGGTAAAAATATATTTTATTTTTAAAAAAAAGCCACATATACTGAAAAATCCACGTGGCAGGCGAGTGCACCCACACTTTTTGCCACATCAGCATCTAGGAGGGTAATGACTCTCAAAAGGCTAAATTGAGGGGGGTAATTAAAATCGGACATAATTCGGAGAGGATACTAATAATCTGAGCCAAATTTAAAGGTGATTTAAGGTATTTTGCCCTCGTGGTTATTGTGAGATGATAAGATCTTTTCAACCCCGATTAGAGGTTTCAGATTTAAATTTGGGAATGAAATAAAAATCTGATAGGAAATATACCCTTTAATAGACCTTAATTACGACATGTATCTAGCTTAGGTGTAAAGTCCTAAATTTGTAAATGTTGAATAACTAACCTATTAAAGAAAAATCCTACCATACCTAAGTCCTCGGATGTCTTGTTGTGATTTATAAGGGTATATCACAATTAGGAGTGTTCATGCTTAGGTTTGGATCGGTTTTCCCTAAAAAGAAATCAAATCAAATAATTCGGTTCTTCAAATATTGAAATTGCCACGACCCAAAATCCTATTTTTAGGCCGTGATGGCGCCTAACGTTGCACCCGCTAGGCAAGCCAATGTGTTAACTGAATTGATTTATTAACAAGTGAAAATAACAAACACTGACTAGATAATTGAGATAAAGTGCGGAAGCATTAACAAAATCTAAATAACAATAGCTAATATCGAAGAAATCCCTTTAAGTACGAAACCCAGAAATGGAGTCACAACCTCACGAACCAGTCTAAGATTTGGCTAAAAACTACCGTTTGAAATAAAATGATATATCTGTCTGGAAACACATAGATGACAGAATGAAAGATAGACAGTAACGCCGAGATCCACGAACGCCTGCGGAACTACCTCGGTGTCGTCTGGAATGGACTGAAGGATACTCCCCCTAACGAGGTCCACTGGGTCCGGCTGCGTAATCTGCACCACATAAAGAAGTGCAGGTATAGCATCAGTACAACCAACCCATGTACTGAGTAAGTGCCGAGCCTAACCTCGGCGAAGTAATGACGAGGCTAGGACACGACAACAAATTGTACCTGTGCAGTTCAATAGTATAGCAGAAAATAAACAAGAATACAGTTACGGGGAAGAACATACTGGGGATAAAAGGGGCAACAATTGCTAAAACAGTAGATTCAAGTACTAACTGGAAAGTAGAAGTAAAGTAGGAAATAACAACTCGAAACAAGTAAAATAGACAGCACGGCATGACCCCTCGTGCATAGTCTCAAAATCACACGGCACAGAATGTCCCCTCGCGCATAAATAATAATGACTCGGCACGAAATGTTCCCTCGTGCATCAATAATAATCAATCGGCGCGGAATGTCCCCTCGTGCATAAATAATAATCAATCGGTACGGAGTGTCCCCTCGCGCATAAATAATAATCAATCAGCACGGAATGTTCCCTCATGCATAAATAATATAATCATCAGCACAGAATGTTCCCTCGTGCATAAATAATATAATCATCGGCACGAAATGTTCCCTCGTGCATAAATAATATAATCATCGGCACAGAATGTTCCCTCGTGCATGATGAATATAAAAACAACAATTGATATGAAAGTTTAACAATGCGACATTTCAAATGTACATGCATAATCAACCTAATTCTATTGTCCCGGCAACGGACTCAGCTATAACCATTCTCACTTAGAAGTATCATATCAACAATAAAACCCTCAACCGAACAACTAATCAAGAACTTTCTACGTCATGAAATAACCTCAAGGTACTACTTCCAAGGTTCCGATAATTCACAACTCGGAGAATATCAAAGACATTAAATAACTCATCAAAATTCGACTCACGGGCATGCTTGACCACAACATATAGGTACCTGTCACCTCACTTATACGTTGGACATGAATTACACATAGCAAATAAGACTCTATACCTATTCCTTCAAGCTAAGATTAGGCCAAACACTTACCTCGACTCCAAGAATGCAAGTCAAGCCTCAATCACGGCCTTTCCTCTTGAATCCGACTCCGAAACGATAATATCTAGACATAATTGACTTAATAACATCAATAATTATTCAATAACTCAATCCCAAAGCCTAATTATACATTTCCCATAATTCTTCCAAAAATAC